>JAIFHC010000439.1:0-50000 GCA_021229015.1 Solen grandis
AAAACCGTTACAGAAAAGTTTAAACAGGAAACACGTGAAATGTTGGAAAACGGAAGACCTTTCTAATGGTACCTAGCTTTCTAAAATTGGACATCACATAAGGAAGTTATATGAGAATATAAAATTCATTTATAACGTTCTTTCATGCACTTCTGCAGTTAGTCCCAATCACTTGATTGCTTTTTAGCTCACCTGAGCACAATGTGCTCATGGCGAGATTTTGTAATCACCCTGCGTCCGTCGTCGTCCGTCGTGCATCGTGTGTCGTGCGTCGTCAACAATTTGTTTTAAACGACATCTCCTCTGAAACCGCTGGACAAAATTCGATTAAACTTGGCAGGAATAATCCTTTGGTGAACCTTTACAAAAGTTGCTAAAATGTTTTGGCACAGATGTTCTATGGCTACCAAGATTGTTCCTTTAGAACAGTGGTTCTCGGGTGAGCAATATAGGGCCATCATGGCCCTCTTGTTTCAAAGAAACTATTTATTTTCGAAAATAACATAAAGAACAATATTTTAACATGATGCAATGCGGTTCTTGTGGTATGCAGATCTTAATGATCGGACCATCAATTATCAAGTTATTTGTCGAAGGGTAGTGAACATATTTTTGCTGACTTTTGCTTTTTTTTTTAGGAATAACTTTATCGCAAAAACCGTAACAGATAGGTTTAAACATGAAGTAAGTGAATGTTGGAATTCAGAAGACCTTTTAAACGGTACCTAGGTTTTTTTAAATAGGGCATTACATAAGGAAGTTACAAGAAAAAAAGAATTTTCGAAAAAACCGTTTTTACTTGTGCTTCTGCAGTTGATCCCACATATTATTCTAAATTTTATTTCTGTTACATTAAAGGTATAATGTGATACAATAAATTATTTTAATGCTCTGTGCCCTTTTCAATTCAGCAAGAAAATTCAATGAAAATATGAGAAATAAATATTTCATAGAAAAGTAACATTGGATACCTTTTTAGCTCAACTGGCACGAAGTGCCAAGGTGAGCTTTTGGGACCAGCCTTTGTCCGGCGTCCGTCGTCGTGAGTCGTCAGTCGACAACAATTTACTTAAAAATCTTCTCTGAAACTGCTGATGGGAAAGTGATCAAACTTTCCAAGGATGTTCCAAGGGTGATCCCCATATAAAACTTGTTCAAATGGTTCCGGTCTGTTGCATAATTAGGTCACAGGAGCTAAAAATAGAATTTAAAAGTGAAGTCTTAAAAAATCTTCTTCTTTGAAACCACGAGGCCTAGAGCTTAGATATTTGGTGTGTAGCATTGTCTAGTGGATCTCTACCAAGTTTGTTCAAATCATGACCCTGGGGTCAAAACTGGCCCCGCCCCAGGGGTCACTTGATTTAAGATAGGATAAAGGAAAAATTAAAACCACAATGCCTGGGGTTTAGATATTTAGTGTGCAGCAATGTCTAGTAGATCACAAACAAGTTTGTTCAAATCATGGCCCTGGGGTCAATTTGGCCCCACCATAGGGGCCACCTGTTTTTACATAGGTTTATATATAAAAAAAAAAAACTTGAAAAATCTTCTTCTCAGAAACCAAGGCCTGGAGTTTAGATATTTGGTATTTAGCATTGTCATGGGAAAAAATTTGGGAAATAGGTTGATATTTAAAAAAATTCTTCTTCTAAGAAACCGCAAGGCCTAAAGGTAAGATATTTGGTGTGTAGCATTGTCTAGTGAATCTCTACCAAATCTGTTCAAATCATGACCCTGGGGTCATAATTGGCCCAGCCCCAGGGGTCATTTGATTTAACAAAGGCTAATATAGAAAAAAAAACTTGAAAAATCTTCTTCTCAGAAACCACAAGGCCTGGAGTTTAGATATTTGGTATGTAGCATTGTCTAGTGGGTCTCTACCACGTTTTTACAAATCATGACCTTTGGGTCAAATCTGGCCCCGCCAAAGGGGTCCCTGATTTTACATAGGCTAATATAGGATAAAACTTGAAAAATCTTCTTAGAAACCACAAGGCCTGTTGTTTAGATATTTGGTGTGTAGCATTGTCTAGTGGATCTATACCAAGTTTGTTCAAATCATGACCATAGGGTCAAAATTTGCCCCACTCAAGGGGTCACTTGATTTAACATTGACTTAAAGAGGAAAAACTTGAAAAATCTTCTTCACAAAAATCACAAGGCCTGGAGTTTAGATATTTGGTATGTAACATGGGCTAATAGACCTCTACCAAGTCTGTTCAAATCATGACCCTGGGGTCAAAATTGGCTCTGCCCCAGGGGTCACTTGATTTTACATAGCCTAATGATACCAGGTGAGAGATCCAGGGCCATCATGGCCCTCTTGTTTGCATGTAAAGAGGACTAGTAATACTTCATTCCCTTGCAGAACAGCATGTTTGAATATTATTGTAGTTATCTTAAAGATGGTTCTCAAAAAGCTAGCATTATGAAATTATAGATGAAAACGAAGCAACCGACCCCCTTTTGAATGAATTGACTTTAAATTTTAAATTATTTCATATGAAGTCACAGATTTTTATCTGCTATTTATATAAGTTTGCACTCTACAACCGTCACGAATTCGGGACGAATTTTCTTCATTTTTTTTTAAGATGGTGAATGTAGAATAGTAAATGGATAAGATCAGGTTTGACATGGTTTGAAGAGCAGAGAGCCCTTTCTTTTGTTTAGAACAAAAGAAGTCTAGTTTATTATAGATCTCGACACATTAAAAAAAAAAACAACAGTCTATAACAAGCAGAAATTTTAAAATCTTCGACAGTGTGTGTGTGTGTTTTGTTATTTTTGACAGTGTTTCGTTTGAGTGCTATTTCGCAGACGGTGTTAAGTTCAGATCCGTAGTAATCTAATCACGAAAGCCGACAAACTTTATTAACCAAATCTTTCTCAAACTAGGTCAGAATGTTCGTCTTTATGATATCTCGATCTAGTTAGATTAAGGGTATGGTCAGTAATCAGGTGAGCGATTAAGGGCCTTCTTGTTGAGTACGTTTGTACGTCCTTCCTTCTGTCACACCTTTTATTTCTGTAACAAATTCGACCCGGCCCAGGATCGAACCCGGTCCGCCGGCGTGCAAGTCCAATGGTTTAACCACTGAGCCAAAGAGTCGACTCCCTGACGCAGTTGTCATAGATTGTATTTTACCATCGTCACATTTCCAATCCGGAGTCATATCTTTCATTACTAAATGAGCCAGATTTCATGCATACCTAGGACGGCAGTAAGGCTTTGTTTGATGTTCTCCCAATATGTTATGGCTGTTGAATAACTTAAAAATGACTGTGTCGCGCATATCTCCAAAACTGTATGAGCTGGATTCACAAAGCATACAAAGTAAGGCACCTAAGTAAAAGGGTACTTTTAGCTTTTTCACTCAATATGTGCAACGTAATGGCCCTTGAATAACTTTAAAAAGATAACTATGTTGCGCATATCTCCAACACTGTATCAGACAGGGTCACAAAAATTAATTATTTTAGAAATGTTCCACAGCATGTATAGTAATACGTCTAGTTTTGATTGTTGATCGCCAAATTTGTAGGTAACACCCCTGAAATACGCCCAAGAAATGATACTGTTCAGAAATAATTTCACAATAATAGAAATAATGTTAGAAAAGAAACAACAGCAACAATATTTAGTTTCACATATATCATGATCTATTACACATCTTTACTGTCCTGTGGATTACGTAAAAAACTATTACTATTTTGCATATGCTACAGATTTTTTCTATCAAAAGACTGTCTAAACAATTTATCATATTATCAAGCCAATTCCCTCCAAGCCTTAATCATACTGAATACATGAGTATATAATATTGTTTTTAGAAGAATAGAAATATGAAATCTGTAGCAAAATATAAATAGTTTTTTTACGTAATCCACAGGACAGCAAATATGTGTAATGACTGTTACCATTTTCGACTGCTTAATGGCTATGCATCATTTTGAGCATTTGTTTGCATTTAACATTATCACTTATCATCAACTGATTAAACCATTTAACCACATTCTTCTGGCTCCTCTTCCGTTTTCTTTGTAGATTCACCTTCAGCTTGCCCTTATTACACAATGAATATTCCCTTATTTCTTCTGATAAGCATTTTTGCCTTGTTTTGGTTCAATCCATTACATTTAACAGTATTATTTTTCTTCTATTTGGGAAATAATCTTTTTTGACCTTCAAAGAGGCAAAGTCTAACCCAGGATTGTTGAGATTGACTAGCATAAGCAGTAAAAACTTGTTCCCAAATTGACGTTAAAGAAATGAGTTTAAATTTATTAATTCCATTTTACCTGACATGGTAGTCCAATAAAAAAGAAGTATTAAATTACATACTAAATTCCAAACATGTACATGCATTCTTATGAAGCAATGTTCAAAGTGAAGTAATTTCACTTGAACATTTAATTGGTTTCCTTAGGAAGAGATGACTAAAACATCCTATAAACTATATTTTATATTGTCTTGCAAATAATTACAAGCTTGCATTGTTTCATTTCGATTGTTAGATAATGACACATTTGACCTAGTGCTAATAAGGAAGATAAATTTAAATTGCTCTTATATTTTTTTAACGCTAAACAATAGCTATACATATATACAATCACGTCCGGAAACTTTGTGACACGCATAAGTCCAAAAGTATTTGTACTACAGACTTGAAACTTCATGGATATATTATTCAGGACATGAACATGCGCACCTGGGTATTTTTGTCGAACCATCATTGAATCTGACAGAGTTATGGGCCTTTGTTTTTGAAAAATATGGAACTTTATGCTTGTGACGCAAGTAACTTGAAAGTATTTGTAGTACAACCTTGAATCTCCAGGGATGTATATTATTCAGGACATGAACTTGTGCACCTGGATATTTTTATCAAACCGTCGTTGAAGTTGACAGAGGTATGGGCCTTTGTTTTTGAAAAATATGGAATTGTATGCTTGTGACGCACGCAACTCTTAAAGTAATTGTACTACAAACTTGAAACTTCACGAATATATTACTTAGGACACGAACTTGTGCACCTGGGTATTTTTATCGGGTCACCGTTGACATTGACAGAACAATGGGCCTTTGTTTAGGAAAAATATGGAATTTTAATTTTATGGAGCCCACAACTCCAAAAGTATTTATATTACAAATTTGAAGTTTCATAGATATATTACTAGTATTCAAGGCATACACTTGTTCATCTGGGCATTTGGCCAGTTTTATTGCTGTGCTCTCTTCTTCATTTGTCAGTGCATCTTTATGCTCCCAACCAAAAGTGAGGCATATAGATTTGCCTTTGTCCGTCCTTCCATCCAAAAACTGTGACACAAGTAACTCTGAAGGTATTTGTGCTACAGACTTTAAATTTTATGGATCTATTACTCAGGACGTGACTTGCGCACCTGGGTGTTGGCCTTTGTTTTGGAAAATTGCAAAGGGTGGGGCATATGTGTCCTCTGCACACATTTCTAGTTTTAAATATTTTTGTGTGTCTGAATAAAGAAATGAAAGGAATACGCAACTTAAGTAACTTTAAAAAAGGTTAAAAAGGAATTTAAAAAAAAAAAACAACATTCTCCCAAATTAAAGTTTTACATCTTAAAACTTACAAATATCATCTTAAATAGATATATTTACATGATATTGTACATTGCTATTTTTCTATTATTTTAGATAATAATCTGATTATGAGCTAGTGTAAAAAGTAAAAGAAACTAGATAGGAATATCAAATTTCATTTTTGTGTACTTCGATCACGAATCATTACTTTAATTAAAGGAGGTAACTGAAATCTTTAATTGTTAATCTGTCTTGTATAAGGTTGCCAGGTGACCATTGTGACCATTATTTATAAATGAAAACTTTTCTATTTTTTTTGTAAGCAAGTTATGATATCCTTTATGGACCATAAAAAGATGTTCTACATTTTTTTCAGCGCTTAACGAGTCAGTGAACAAATATGGCGGGAAAGACAGAAAACAAAAAGTTGATCGAAGAAACCCTTGAATTTACAAAGGAATATCTTAAACTGCTAAAGGTAAGAATACGTCCCTGTAAACCAAATCCTGACCTTAACAGCGGCGTGTCCAAAATGACTGTGTATGCCAAACCTTATATTTGGGATGTGTGGGGGCATGTCAAATGCAAAATTAGATTCATATGCATTTAGCCATTTTATTTTTTTTAAAAGAGTTGTTGGTCCGGGCCTACATGTAGCTACGCCCCTGACCTCAGCCAATACTTACTTATCATTTGTGGAATGTGCTTGTTTTCTTGCGACTTTATTATCCTCTTGTTATTCGTTGGCCTTGATCCATTAGCGTTCAAACATGATTTTGGTTAAATGTACAGTTTGCATTTTGACATAAATGTTTGCTACAATATGATCTCTCCATTTTAAGGAATGGGTACCAAAACGACGAGCCACTGTTGCAAAAATTAGAGAGATTGCGTCTGATCTCCAAAATACGAAACAGAATGTTAACATCTCCAAGGTAACGTATCATACGACTATTGTTATAAAACATTTAAGCAATAAAATTATAATATAATAAAATTAAATAACAGACGAAACATATAAAGTGTCTTCTATATCTAAAGCTGCATGGTAACGGAATTTGATATCAAAGTTACGTATCCCTCCCCTATGAAAAACTGCAAAGAAACGTTTTCTAACACTTGATCGAAAAGTGCAAGAATGTAAAGTGTCAAGTTCACGTATTCACTACAATATAAAGTGTTTAGGTAACATATTCTACCATTATATATATATATATATATATATATATATATATATATATATATAACGTTTTCTATTAAAAGTGTGATAAAGTTTAAAAAAAAAATATAATAAGTATCTAGATAAAGTCTATAAAAAGTGTCTTGATAACGTATTCTGCTATTATATTAAGTGTGTAGGTAACGTTTTCTACCACTAAATTCTAAGAGTCTAGATGACATATGTCGTATTCTACCACTATATTCCGGGTTTCTTGGTAACGTATTCTACATATTATAAGTGCTAGTAACGTATTCTACCACTATATTCTATGTGTCTAGTTGACCTATTATAAGTGTCTATGTAACGTATTCTACCACTACATTCTATGTGTTTAAGTGACGTATTCTATCACTTTATTCTATGCGTTTAAGTGACGTATTCTACCACAATATCATATGTGTCTATGTAACGTATTCTACCAATATATTGTATGTGTCTTGGTAACATATTCTACCACTATATTGTATGTGTCTAGGTAACGTATTCTACCACTATATTGTATGTGTCTTGGTAACGTATTCTACCACTATATTGTATGTGTCTAGATAACGTATTCTACCACTATATTGTATGTGTCTAGGTAACGTATTCTACCACTATATTGTATGTGTCTAGGTAACGTATTCTACCACTATATTGTATGTGTAAGATACTATCCTATATTTATATGTCTAGATAACGTATTCTACCACTATATTGTATGTGTCTAGATAACGTATTCTACCAATATATTGTATGTGTCTAGGTAACGTATTCTACCACTATATTGTATGTGTCTAGGTAACGTATTCTACCACTATATTGTATGTGTCTAGGTAATGTATTCTACTACTATATTGTATGTGTCTAGGTAACGTATTCTCCCACTATATTGTATGTGTCTAGGTAATGTATTCTACCACTATATTGTATGTGTCTAGGTAACGTATTCTACCACAATATTTATATGTCTAGATAACGTATTCTACCACTATATTGTATGTGTCTTTGTAACGTATTCTACCACTATATTTATGTCTAGATAACGTATTCTACCACTATATTGTATGTGTCTAGGTAACGTATTCTACCACTATATTTATATGTCTAGGTAACATATTCTACCACAATATTTATATGTCTAGGTAATGTATTCTACCACTATATCATATGTGTCTTGGTAACAAATTCTACCACTCTATTGTATGTGTCTAGGTAACGTATTCTACCACTATATTGTATGTGTCTAGGTAACATATTCAACCACAATATTTATATGTCTAGGTAATGTTTTCTACCACTATATTGTATGTGTCTAGGTAACGATTCTACCACTATATTTATTGTCTAGTAACGTATTCTACCACTATATTTATGTGTCTAGGTAACGTATTCTACCACTATATTGTATGTGTCTAGGTAACGTATTCTACCACTATATTTATATGTCTAGGTAACGTATTCTACCACTATATTGTATGTGTCTAGGTAACGTATTCTACCACTATATTTATATGTCTAGGTAATGTATTCACCACTATATTGTATGTGTCTAGGTAACGTATTCTACCACTATATTTATTGTCTAGATAACGTATTTACCACTAATTGTTGTGTCTTGGTAACGTATTCTACCACTATATTGTATGTGTCTAGATAACGTATTCTACCACTATATTGTATGTGTCTAGGTAACGTATTCTACCACTATATTGTATGTGTCTTGGTAACGTATTCTACCACTATATTGTATGTGTCTAGGTAATGATTCTACCACTATATTGTATGTGTCTAGGTAACGTATTCTACCACTATATTGTATGTGTCTTGGTAACGTATTCTACCACTATATTGTATGAGTTCTAGATATACGTATTCTACCACTATATTGTATGTTGTAACGTATTCTACCTATTGCTAGTAACGTATTCTACCACTATATTATGTGTCTATGGTAACGTATTCTACCACATATTTATATGTCTAGGTAATGTATTCTACACTATTGTATGTGTCTTAGGTAACGTATTCTACCACTATATTACTTATGTCTAGTAATGTATTCTACCACTATATTGTATGTGTCTAGGTAACGTATTCTACCACTATATTGTATGTCTGTAACGTATTCTACCACTATATTGTATGTGTCTGGTAACGTATTCTACCACTATATGTGTCTAGGTAACGTATTCTACCACTATATTATGCTATGTAACGATTCTACCACTTATTGTAGTTTATAAGTATTCTACCACTATATTTATATGTCTAGGTAATGTATTCTACTACTATATCATATGTGTCTTGGTAACATATTCTACCACTATATTTATATGTCTAGGTAATGTATTCTACTACTATATCATATGTGTCTTGGTAACGTATTCTACACATATATTAGTATGTGTCTAGGTAACGTATTCTACCACTATATTGATATGTTCTAGTAAGTATTCTACCACTATATTGTATGTGTCTAGATAACGTATTCTACCACTATTTATGTTCTAAGTAACGTATTCTACTATATTGTATGTGTCTAGGTAACGTATTCTACTACATATCATATGTGTCTAGGTAACGTATTCTACCACTAATTGTATGTGTCTAGGTAATGATTTCTACTACTATATCATATGTGTCTTGGTAACATATTCTACCACTATATTGTATGTGTCTAGATAACGTATTCTACCACTATATTGTATGTGTCTTGGTAACGTATTCTACCACTATATTGTATGTGTCTAGGTAACGTATTCTACCACAATATTTATATGTCGTGGTAATGTATTCTACCACTATATCATATGTGTCTTGGTAACATATTCTACCACTATATTGTATGTGTCTAGGTAACGTATTCTAATACTATATTGTATGTGTCTAGGTAACGTATTCTACCACAATATTTATATGTCTAGGTAACGTATTCTACCACTATATTGTATGTGTCTTGGTAACGTATTCTACCACTATATTTATATGTCTAGATAACGTATTCTACCACTATATTGTATGTGTCTAGGTAACGTATTCTACCACTATATTGTATGTGTCTAGGTAACGTATTCTACCACTATATTTATATGTCTAGGTAATGTATTCTACCACTATATTTTATGTGTCTAGATAACGTATTCTACCACTATATTGTATGTGTCTAGGTAACGTATTCTACCACTATATTCATATGTCTAGGTAATGTATTCTACTACTATATCATATGTGTCTTGGTAACGTATTCTACCACTATATTGTATGTGTCTAGGTAACGTATTCTACCACTATATTGTATGTGTCTAGGTAACGTATTCTACCACTATATTGTATGTGTCTAGGTAACGTATTCTACCACTATATTTATATGTCTAGGTAATGTATTCTACCACAATATTTAAGTGTCTAGGTAACGTACTCTGCTATTATATAAAGTCTGTATGTAACGCATTCTACCACTATATTCTTAGTATTTTGGTAAGGTATTCTACCATTTTATTCTATGTTTCTAGGTAACGTATTCTATCACTATATATAAAACCAACTACTATATCTAAAGCTGAAAAAATTTTAATTAAAAAGTATTCTACAAAAATATCTAAGTTGCCAGATAACGGATCTTAATATACCTTACTATATATAATATTGTAATATAAGTAATATAGTCTGCCATTATATGTAAAGTTCCTGGGTAACATCCTGTCACTTTATATTGTAATATAAGTAATATAGTCTGCCATTATATGTAAGGTTCCTGGGTAACATCCTGTCACTTTCTTTTATTTGCAAAGTAACGACTAATGTTTCCTTTAAAGAGGTACCAGTATATATAAAGTTGCAAAATAGCGTATCATACTATGTTTAAAATTGCCAAACCCTTTGTTTAACTTAGTCATACAGAAAGCTTTCTTTATAAGGCACGAAATCGGTATTATGTCCCCCACTTTAAACTTTACAATTGCCATTATCACGAAGCTACATTATTGTCTAGGTATTTTCATCTATGCCATTACTATTCTTTGAAGTGATCCAATTTATTCGAAGGCTCGGAGGAAGATATACGTATCTTTCCAATCTGTACAATTTCAAGGCTTACGTTTATTACCAATATGTACAGTTGTAATGTGTACTCTTGTAAGGTATGTGTATCTTACCAATTTGTGCAGTTGCAGGGTTTACCTTACTGATAATAATCTTATCAATCTTTTCCTTAACTTTGTACCCCAGCATATAGAGAGTACCTACAGTTTTGGGGTACCTGGCCAATACTTGTGTTAAAAAAAAGACCAACTTTACCAGGGGTAAAAGAGAATGCTATTTTTGACTTCATGTGGAGAAGAACATCAATCACTCATTTCTCAATTTATCGAGAGTGTGTCATTGTGTGCCCTGCTACAAATGCGCATATTGTCGGTTGTAACATGTGTTCAATGTTTCTAGTGCTGTTTCTCTATTGTTCAATTTCAGGTAGTCGGTGGTAGTGTTGCCGTTTTAGGCGGAGTTGCCGCTGTGGCTGGAACCCTGTTGACGGGTAATAATTTTATGTTACTAGAAAATGGTATAATATAGAAAGAACAACAGTTAATTTCTTTAATCCTGTTTGCGGTTTTCTGAATGTCTTTTATAGTTATGTCCTTTAAATTGCTGTATCGACGATTCTCATAGTCTTGATTTGCTTGTCCGGGCTGTAATTTAGACATGGATTAAATGATTTTCAAATAAATTTGGAATAAGATTTGTCTCAATGAAAAAATGTGTCTTGCACAAGAGCTGAGTCCCTAAGTCACACATGGAGGTGAATTATGCACCGTAAGTCGTTGGCGCAACATGTTGCCCTTGGGCATTTAGTATGAATATAATAATTGAAATGAAAATACATTCTATAATATATCTACGGCTGCAAAAATGAAGGATTTAAGAGGTAGTGGGTTTTATACGAGGCATTCAAAGTAGACAATTGGTAGTTAGAAGCCTTTGAGAGGAAATAAGAGACCTTAAAAAGGCAGTAGGGTAAATAGGAGGCGTTCCAGAGGACGGACGAAGGGTAATATGAGGCTTCTTATACGTAGGAAGAAGAGTCGTTCAGAAGATAGTATAGGTAATAAGAGGCCTTCAAGAAGTAGTAAGGTAATAAATTAAATTTAAAAGATGTATGGTAGTTATAGGCCTTTAATTAGTTGGTAGTTAGAGGCATTTAAGAAGAGTTTTTGTAGGAAGGGACATTCAAGATGTAATTGGATAGTGAGAGGCATTCGAGAGGATGTATGGGAATAAGAGATATTCAAGAGAGTTAGAATTTGAGGTACAAAAAAGGTTTGGGGTTCAAGAGGTGTTAAGGTAGTAAGAGACATAGCAGAAGGAATTTTAGAAAGTTAGGGTATTCAAGAGATAGTAAGGGAATTAGACTTGTTGTAAATTGGTAGTAAAGGTGTTTTAAGAGGAAGTAAGGTAATTGTTGGCATTCAAGCAGCAGTTAGATTTGGTTTTGGGGAAAAGATGTTTTAAGAGGTAGTGGGAAAAAATTTAAATGGATAGGGCTTTAAGATATTATATGGAAATAAGAGGCATTCAAGATGAAGAAGGATAATAAAAGACATTTAAGAGGTAGGACGGCAATGAAAGACTGTCGTCACAGTCAAGAGGTAGAAGGGAAATACGATTTTACAAGAGGTAATAGGATGTTAAGATGCTTTCATGAGGAAGTAGGAATATGAGAAGCATTCAGTAATATTAGAGTAGGAGCCTGTCAAGAGGTGGTAGGGTATAAGAGGCTTCCAAAAAGTAGTAGAATTTAAAAAGCTTTCAAGTGGTAGTAGGGTATAACAGGCTTTCAAGAGGTAGTATGATATACAAGAGGACTAATATGGCCCTGAAGACTCTCACCTGAGAAATATTGTCTTCATTGCCTGCTCAAGTTACTATATAACAGCATAGTTGTACTGAATACGTACTCTATGCAGAAATACAACAAGGTCATTTCCTTTCCATAAACCAAATAATACACGTGGTCCAAACATAATGGCCATAACTTAAAAATTCAAAAGTAGGTCACTTGGTCATGGTCAAGGTAATACAAGTCAAAGTTCAATTCCACACACAAAATGTACCTTTGGTCTAAACTTGAAGGTTATACCTACCTCATGTAATTCTATGGAAGACATTGGGCATGGCTAATTTTGACCCCAGGGCTATGATTTGGACAAACTTGATGAACTATCAATAGGCAATGACACACACCAAATATCTAAGCTCCAGTCCATGTGGATTCTGACAAGAATATTTTTAAAACTATAGTGTAAAAACGGCAAATCTGTGTGATTCCTTTATATTTCAAGGTCCTAAATAATAGATATGTCGATCCAATAATAAATATCAGTCATAAACAAACTCCACCAAGATATTGTTGCCATTAACAATGTGTATAAGTTTAAGGAAGATTGCTGTATAATTGCTAGAGTGTAAAGAAAGTAAAATCTGTATTTTTTTTATAATTCAAAGGCCATAACTTCTGAATAATATCAGTTTTAACTTGGCCGAGAGATTATGGCCATAAATTTTGTCATGAAACTTCAAAATGACTGCCAAATAAATAAAGATGCTAAAGTGTAAACAAAATGAAATCTGACATTTCTTTATAATTAAAATGTTGTTACTCCTGACTTAATTGGTCCATATCAGTATAATCGAACTTGGCTGAGAGATTTTGGCTATAAAATATTGTCATAAGGTTTGAAAATGAATCTTGAGAAATAAAGATGCTAGAGTGCAAACAAAGTGAAATTATATTAAAAAGGTCATAGCTCCATAATCTAGTTTGTTCGAGAGATTTATCGATTATGGCTCCAAAACGACTCTATATATTGCTATAACGTCTCTGCATAAGGACTTAGTCACTCAAAATATTGACATTTTCACTTCATATAATGCTGTATTGCTGAAACGGCTCTATATAAGTGCATTGTCGCTTCATATAATGTCAGTTGGACACATATAACGCCAAAAGGACTCAATATATAGCTGTTAAGACTATATAATCACGTTGCCACTCAATATATTGTGATTATGAATGAACAATGTACATTATCCACATATAAGACAGTAACATATAAGACAGTAATGGATTTCAATACATTTCCCAAAATTCTGTTCAAGTTAGGAAGAACATGTTTAAAATAGTTCAATAGTAGTTCAATCTATTTTATCGGATTCATAAGACCACAATACACTTAACAATCTGTGTACACGTATACATTTACCCGTATCTCAGTTAATGCTTAAAGCTTTTACAAATATACTTTAAATAAAACTATATACATGGAATGATGTTAACATATATGACATGCAGCCTGCGAATGATAGAGACATATAAATTATTTCATGGTAATTACATTTGATTTCTAAGTTTCCTCATCAAAAGTGAAATTTGTAACAGTATTAAAATAATTATGTTAACAAATCAAATTTGAAATTCACTTAAGATTGGGTATTCCACATTTTTTAATAGATTAACATTCCATTTGGTGATTTTCAGATGTGAGGATAGTAATACAAATAAAAATGACCATGTGCGATTTTATTTCACGCCAACTCACAATTCGGCATGTACTTATATGAATCAATAACTCCGAACAATAAATGTATATCTCATTGTAGTCAATAGCCAACACACAAAACTTCTTGTGAAATTATTCATAAACATAAAAGTTATTTGGTCTTAAATAATTCACACTTGTAAAGATTTGTTAAATGTATATTGATAAAACAATAAGAAAAATTCTCTTTTCTGTCAGGCGGTCTTGCGGCGCCCCTCTTCATCGGAGGAGTGGCAACAGCAGTCGCCGGTACCGCCACTTCCTCCGGAGCGGGGATCGCTGAACATTTCATTTCTAAAGGACAACTAGAGTCTGCACAAGAGTTATTGGAGGATGACAAGAAAGTTACCAAGAAGGTTGAAGATAAGAAAAAAGTAGTGGACGTCAACGTAATAGAGCTGAGTACTCGCTTACGTCTGTCCAAAGAAGAGGTTTTCGGTGGGATGTTAATGTCCACCGTGCCTGGAAGAGGATTTGTTCATATGAATGGGGTTGATGGTGTTTGAGCTGTTTGTGTCTGCCGGGTTTGTTGCCATGACACAGTTGACTTTTCAAAGTGGATCAGCTATTGGGAAAGGGTATGGGAGCTTTTGCTGAAGTGTCACTCGAAGGATTTGCCAAAGTACTTGGCTCAGTATTGAAAGGTAATATTTTAGTATGGATTAGTGTTGCAAGCACATTCATATCAATACAGACACATACAGTGATAATATCCTGCTGTTTTCATTTTCCGTATGAGAACAATTTCTTTCTTCTTTTTTTTTCTCCTCTGTTGTTTAATGGACAAAAATAGGTTTAGAAGTAAACGTATAAATAAAGTTTTCACACTAATCTTTTGGATTATCCAAGACTTCAAGTAAAATTTTAAGTTTATTCCTACTTGAAGGTGTGTCCATTTTACAAGTAAAGGTTGAGTTTACACTCAGTTGTAGGTCTATCCATCTTAAGAAGAAAATATTTAAGTTTGATTTACACCTGTATGTGTAGCTACCTACTCAAATACCGACTCCAAACTCACTTTTTTAACTCGAAACTCACTTTCTTAACTCGAAACTCACTTTTTTTTTTAACTCGAAACTCACTTTCTTAACTCGAAACTCACTTTTTTAACTCGTAACTCACTTTTTCAGACTCGAAACTCACTTTTCTTACTCGAAACTCACTATTAGAAAAAAAGAAATCCTCAGAAAGAAAACAGTGTCCGGTTGCAGATCGTTTAGACAATAATATTTTTCAGGAGAGTTTTTTTTTAATGTTTGCTTTTGCTGATACATGTATATAATAATAAACGCACTTTTTCTAGTAATATATGTTTATAATACAGTTAAGGTAAATCGGAATATTTATCCTGTTGTTAATGGCCTAATTTGCATAGGCTTTATGCAGACAGGATGACATGGACTAAGATGTTTGCTGGGCTAAGAGACGATGTCTGTTTTGCCCAGACCACAGCTTCTGTTGATGAAAATGTTGTGTAATTAAACAAATCCGAAAAGTAATATGGCCAATACTAGTTATCGTGATAAAGTCTTAATACTCCTGATGAATCTTTGGTGGATAAATAGTTTGTTTTCGTTAGGTCAAAACGAAGTAGAAGATAAATACTGTTTCCTTCTGTATACCACACTCTTTTTTACACATACACACACACAAAACAAACAAATCTTGTTTTGAGTGTTTGTTACCTTTTAAAATGTATATGTTATTGCTAAATACAATTCAGTCCATCGGTCCTTGTATGAAAAAGACTGAGCTTTATCATCAGCGATAGTTATCAATGATATTATCACTATGTTTAAAGATATCTATACCTAAAGTATTTCTTAGAAAAGGAAGTTAATATTGTAGAATAAAATCTTCTTTTTAAGGTACCTGCTGTGTAAATAGGTTAATAATGAGCCAAAAGCTATATATCAAATGTTGATGTCTGGTGACCTTTAAAATGCACTTCCTTTAATTTGAAAGTCTATAACTGATTAATAATATATCCAAAAATGAGTTAAGATGCAGTTTTTATCAAGTAATTTTTTTTTAATTTCATTTTTTATTTCATTCATGATTGGAATTTAAAACATTTTTATTTTGTCTCGTCCAATATTTTTTTATCTTTTAAAATAAAATTCATATTGTTGTCCGTTTAATTTTACATATTCCTTTAACCCCCCCCCCCCCCCCCCCCCAATAAAATTCTTGCAAATTATAAGAAAGTAATATGAGATTGCATCTAAAAACACATATAAGGTACCTATTAACAAACTTATTGATACATCATACTCCTCTTGATAGGTCGAACTATGCTTTTGATACATCATACTCCTCTTGATAGGTCGAACTATGTTTTGTTTTTTTAGCTTACCTGAGCACAACGTTATTAGGATCATCCTGCGTCCGTCGTCCGTCGTCATCTGTCTTGTGTCGTCAACAATTTGCTTTAAACGACATCTCCTCTGAAACTGCTGGACTGAATTTGATTAAACTTTGCAGGGATGATCCTTGGGTGAACATTCACAAAAATAAACTTGATCCATGTAGAACTCTGGTTGCCATGGCAACGGCAAGAAAAAAAAAGAAGAAAACTTTAAAAATCATCTCCTTCAAAACTACTGGCCAGATTTCTAAATGTTTTGTTTCTTGGGTAACTATCTACCAAGATTGCTAATTTTTTTCTGATCCGTATAAACCATGGCCGCCAGGGGCGGGGATAATTTCTCTTATATGTATATAGTGAAAACTTTAAACGACATCTCCTCTGAAACCGCTATACAGAATTTGATTAAACTTTGCAGGGATGATCCTTTGGCAACCTTCACAAAAGTTGCTAAAATAAACTTGATCCATTTAGAACTCTGGTTGCCATGGCAACGGAAAAAATATGAAAACTTTAAAACTAATCTCCTTCAAAACTACTGGCCAGATTTCTTAATGTTTTGGTACAGATGTTCCTTGGGTAACCCTCTACCAAGATTGCTAAAACTATTCCGATCCGTAAAAAAACATGGCCGCCAGGGGCGGGGCTAATTAGCCTTATATGTATAATGTGAAAATTTAAAAATCATCTCCTTCAAAGCTACTGGCCAGATTTCAAAATGTTTGGCACAGATGTTCTATGGGATCCGTAAAAAATTAATTTCATTTAGCAAAAATTATCACTTCATTACCCTCTACCACAATTAAAACTGCTCAAAAAAGAGAGAAGCTGATCCCTTTAGCTTCCAAGGGATTATTTAGGATGTAAACGTACACAAACCTGATGGTAACATTAATAACTTTTATCTTGCCAAGGCTGATATGATATTGGACCACTATCTCCAATTATGGTCCTTGAAGTATAAAAATGGGCTTATATATAACCTTGTTTACATTCTAACATCCACATCCACATTTATAAAGCAATCTTGATCAGATGTATACATAATGTTAATAAACCAAGGATTATTATGCCTTGTATGGGAGTTATAGTCCATGATACTTAAGATTGCCTTGGTACTCAGGTGAGCGATGAAGGGCCATCATGGCCCTCTTGTTTATCAACTCTTGTTGTAATTTTTAATGATACAAACATTTACTTCAGGAGTGGTTGTCGGTGCTATGTTAGTGCTGGACATCTATTTTCTTGTGACAAACTCGATTGAGCTTGCCAAGGGTTCTCCTTCTGATGCGGCCGATTCGCTAAGAGAAGTCGCTAATAAACTGGAGAAGCAAGCAGATGATATTGAACTGGTTTTGGAGCAATTGAGGTAAATTAAATCATGGTTAAGAATCTATATTCTTAGAGTGGCTCCTTTTACTAATCTTAATTATTTGGAATAATGGTACTTTTCAGAAAAATAACCGGGACTTATTAAGAGATTTTATATTGGCAACATGCTTTCAAACCTCGTTAAAACTGATTTATTTCAAATACTTTTATTAACTAACACCAAATCCCCCCCCCCCTGGAAGATTCAAGAATTTAGCAATGTTTAGCCTAAAATCATTTCATTTCAATAGCGTTACAAACGTTTTTTTTATTATTTCGTTCACATCTTAATGTCAGTTAAATTGACCCATTTCGATTTTGGTCGTTAGTTTGAATATGAAGAGAAATAGTGGGCACTCCAGACAGGCAGCTCCCGATAGACGACTCATCCTTTTCGCTTTTGATCATTGTATCCTTACACAAGGGACCTTGTTCAGTATTACACAAGAAATTGTACTCTGGATTACACAATGGACCATATTTAGTTTTATATAAGGGATCGTACTCGTTATCAAACGATAAGCTTTTATCAGTTTTATTGCATAGCAATACATATGTTAAAAGGATAACTTTAATACTATCTTGGTAAACATATCGGTTTAGTATTATCAAAAAGATTTTCTTTTTATAAAAAGTAGATAAAACCTTTTCACTGTGACTAGTCGATCAAAAATGATACTTATTTCCAAGCATAATACTTGTTCTACAGTAGAGACCTTTTCTGTCGTTTCCATAAAATAAATATATAGCCTTTCGCGATCACATCTCGACTTTCGTTTGTTGTGTTTCTTTTCAGGGAAAAAACTAGAGAATACGAGACGATGTTACGAAAGAAATTTCGAAAATTATTGGAAAAGGTCGCAGTACAACATTGCGCTTCTGATGAAGACACGAGAGAAGTAATAACATACATTTGCCAGCATGCAAGTAACAACTGGCGACAAGCGTTTCAATCACTGAATGTCAACGAGAACATCTTTGTCCATGAAATTGCACGAGTATTCCGCAACTTTGGACGAGTTATAGAAGACTATGTAAGGCGAAACAATCACACAGGGCACTTGAATATCACTTTGATTGCACACGGACGAATCAATCCACTTGCACCGGTTCCCAGTCAAATCTACTATCTGACTGATCAGCTGACGTCGATCACATGTTTTTCACCTTGGGGATGTGCAGTAGATGCAAAAGTCGTTTACGGTATCGCAACAAACACGATACAAATCCCCAACGTGAAATACTCTGGTCCCGTTCTACCCGGTCAACCAGGCGCTTTTAACGTCCTCCCCGAAAGTATGGCCTTAACGCCAAACGTGATTTTTTCACCAGTTATGCACGGGGAAGGCGCCCACCAGGCTTTGCTACAACTGATCAGCATTCTCCAGGGCTCTGCCGATGGTCTGGTGATTCCGTACTTCACTGGTGTAGGAAACGACTTGCTTCCCTTTCCTGAGATCCCCTTTGGGTTTGCGCCAACACCGTAGCTATTTGCGCTTCCCTTCTTGGCATTTCAGTGAGTCTGAGGATCGCCGCTTGTCTTTCCCCTGAAAATGTCACGGCCATCTGTAATTTCCTGGAACCTAGTGGGTTTGTCCCGAACCTTACACAGTATTGTCAGGTGCCCATGAATAGGATGCCACCGATAATTTATGACTAATCAAATGACAGTTCCACAGAACATCCTTTCTGGCGTTGGATGCGATTCAAACAGATTTATTTCTCTAATTCAAATTGTTTACACAAATAGAAACACTTGTAATAATCATATTAATGTTTGCAGCGGTTACAAGTGTCTAACGACCTATTGTTATAGACTGTTTTTAGATTTCTTTGTTCAAACTTTGAACGACAAATATATTTTCGTGTTCTTCAATGATTCACTGTAATGGATGTTTGATTATATGGACTGACCTAATTTGTTTTATATGGAAAATAAGAAATAAAATATTGGTTTCAGATGAAGAGTGTATGATTTCATTTGGTGCTGTGTTACAGTTCAAACATATTTTGGAATTCTGTCTTAAATCAAGTTGTTCTATTATATTTTCTGTGATAGACGAAATAAAATGAATTAAATAAACCACTATTCAGCAGAATTTTTAAGCTAGTGTTATATCTTTAGTGTCACAATAATGTAGGCTGAGATTGTTTTGAATGGTAAAATTACTGTTACTTAAACTAGAATTTATAAGTATGCATATCACCTCCATCTTCGTTACACAGAATGGAAACACTACTGAACATGGCTGTGGCAATCTGACGATACCAGTTTAATTCCAGCAACTATGCCGACAGTCTGAAAATGGTTTCCACCCAATTAGACCTATTGGGATTATGGAACTGTGTATGTATAGATCACCTATGTAGTTAAAGCATGGGGTGGTTGCCTTCAGTGATAACTGAAGACAGTTATAATGGTTGACAAATATGAACAAAAATCTCCATGACTTCTGATTTTTCCTGGTGATTCATAAAGATAGCCGAACCTAATAATTTCATATAATTCCATTTATACTCAAGAACTTTAAAAATGCGATATTTCATGTCATTTTTTTCACAAGTTTATTCTTCCTTTTTAACTCGTATTTTCTGTATTTATAAATGAAAGTAGGATATGACATTTACACGAAACAAAATAAAATATTTGACATCATTCTAAGGTGAGGCGTTGTTAAGTCCTCGAGTATATATATAGTCAAGGCACAATAGGAAAGGGGTATGAATCGACTACATTGATAGCACTTAGTATTTCATAGTTTATTAAAGTGTCACTGACATTATAATCATACTCCTTTCAACGGAAAGGTGGGTATATTTCCTCGCACATATCCATCGGTTGTCTATCCATCCGCTATTCATTCAGTTTGTCAGTCAGTAGATTTAAATCTGTGACTCAATGTCTCATGTCATGCAATGTTAAATACTGAATCAAATATTGTCTAAATGACCCAGATAACCAATTAATCTCAAATATTGTAAGGTTGTTGCTAAAGATCAGTTGGATTTCCCCGATTGAAGTTTGGGCCTTCTTGTCAAAGTTCCAGGTCAAATGGTCACTGGCACTGCAACGTTCTATTCAATGATGCATATCCATAAAGTATCAGACAAATGCTCCTGACCAATGGATGTATCACAGATGTATATATTTATTTTAACAGTTTATTATTATGTTCAGCACGTTTATAACATGTGTATATTATCATAAAAGTGCTATATAAATGTGGTATAATCTAGAAAGTAATTTCTGCCTTCGGGTTTCTCGCTTCTTAGGGTACTCGGTTGCATGAATATCAAATTACATTCATTTGAAAAATAATGCATTATTCTGCCTGCAAATATATTACACATACGTTCATGTTATATCTCATAACTTTTTATTTTGGTGAATTTTATTCAGGGTTTCAGTTATTAGCTGGCGTAGTTGGCGGGCGTATTAGCGGGTGTCCGAATCAAACTTTGTCATATTGAGTATTTCAAATAAAAATTCTTCAACCCAGGTCCGTAGCTCTAAGGTCAATATCGCACCTCAAGGCTGAAGGTCAAAAAAATGGTACACAAGGCCTTGTCAGGGCTGTATCTTTCCAATTCACTGAGGGACTTTTAAATTATTTTGGCATAAGCATTCCTTGGGTAGCCCGCTACCAAGATTATTAGTCCTTACCGGTGAAACCGGATGGAGACTGTAGGTTTGCGCGAGTCCGTCCAGTCGTCCGTTTCGCTTTCGTGTCCGCTCCATAACTTGGACATTTATGGATGGATTTCAATAAAACTCCACAGAAGTATTCCTCATAATCCAAGGGTGTGTCGCGTGCATCAACCATATCCACCCTTGAAAGGTCAAAGTCACTGCAGTTGTTAGAAATTGTCATTTGGTGTTCATAGGCTACATCCTCATGTCCGCTCTGTAACTTCCATAGTAATGGATGGGTTTTATAAAACTTAACAAAAGTGTTTGTAATAACACAATGTTGTGTCGCGCACATAACCATATGCGTCCTTGAAGGGACAAGGTCACTGGAGTTAGAATTTATCTTTGGTATTTATAGGCTACATCTTCGTGTCCGCTCTATAACTTCAACATCTATGAATGGATTTTCGTAAAGTTTTACAGAAGTGTTTGTCATAATCAAACGTGTGATGCGCGATTCAACTATATGCATTCTTAAAAGGCCAAGGTCACCAGTGTTGTTAGAAATTCTCTTTTGCATTTATAGGCTACATCGACATGTCCACTCTTTACAAAATTGTTTGTCATTACATGTAGATATGTTTTTGCAATAAACATTTGCGCGCTTGAAAAGTCAAGGCAACAGGAGTTGTTAGAAATTGTCTTTTGGATTCATAAGCATCATTTTCATGTTCGCTCTATAACTTCCATATCTATGTTTGGAATTTCATAAAACTTTAAAGAAATCTTTGTTGTGACACAAAGATAGATGTGTCACGTGCATCAACCATATGCATGCTTGAAAGGTCAATGTCACAAGAATTATTAGAAATCTTCTTTAGTATTCATAGGATACATTTTCATGTCCATTCTATCACTTCTATATCTATGTTTGGATTTTAATGAATCTTTATAGAAGTGTTTGTCATAACACAAAGGTCTGTCGCGTGAATCAACAATATGTAGGCTTGAAAGGTCAGTGCAGTTCGAAGAGATCATAAGCCATTTCAATTATTTTCTTGTTTCAATCTGGCACAAAATTTTCATTTTTTTCTTCTTTTTTTTTCCTGTGAGGTCTCTTATGCCTTATTCTAATTATTCCGATCTGTAAAAAACATGGCCGCTAGGGGCGGGACTAGTCTGACATATGTTTATAGCGAACACTTTAAAAATCAATTCATCCTAAAACGTTTGTACAGATTTAAAAAATATTTGAGAACATATGTGATTTGGGTAGCCCTCTACTAACATTTTTAAAGATAATTCTCATCTGTATAAAAATATAGACACTAGGGGTGGTACTAGTTTACATTATATGTATATAGTGCTTAAAACTTAAACTTTCAAAATGTTTAGCGCAAACCCATCTGATCCGTTAAAAACATGGCGGAGCTAACTTACCAAAGGTGCAAAAAATTTGAAAATCTTTTTGTCTAAACAAAATGTTCAAGAGCTAAGATATTTTGTGTATATCATTGTCTCATGGTCCTCTACCTAAATTGCTCAACATATGCTACTAGGTTCAAGATCAGACACTACTTTCATAGAGAAAACTTTTTTTTTTAATTTCCACATTATCGTTAGATACGTGTATTTGTTTATACTGTATTTCCTGTTACACATTATATGATCTATACATCCAGTGGAAACCTGATCAGCCTCCAAATATGTTGTCATTGTCCTACATAAGGAGCTCATACGTTGTTGAGTTTTGCACATCGATAACTGCAGTTATCTCTGAGGCTGATCTGGGTTTGGCACTGGTGTGACGATCACTAATAGTGCATTTTATTGGAGTTAAGGGTCTATACTTATGAATACTGCTGTATTGTAAGCAAGCTTAGCAGGGTGCTTTATTTTTAGATCCATATCCAATATATTGTGTCTTCTTTTGTAAATAAATGTTCGGATATCAAAACGCAATCATGTGTTTGTCGCTCCCTCATATACCCCTTTGTGTTATATTTGTGGATATTTAATGGCAGTCAAACATCTTTCCCTGGAAAGTCCCAGTTCCAGAGAAGAAGCAGGTGTAAGCAATTGACAACTTAAATCAGATCGTTCATAGACGGTCCTTGACTTAATTAAAATCATCTGCGTATAACGTCTACCAATACCCAGCTACAGACTCATGCAGCATTCCGTGATTGTAAAACATTGGGTAGTTTCTTTATGACATTTGGAGACAAAAAATACTTATCTGAAAATAACACATATACGACAGCGGTTTCCAAACATTATTTGAAAGTGAAAGTTGGATAGCAATTCTTATTTACATGGAATTCTAAATCTACAATAGAACTGCTGAAATTATAATGCGTCAACAATGATAAAAGCACATTGAAAGCATATATCTAAGCTCTTGTCACTAACCTTGGGGTCATATTCATAAACAGCTTTTACTATGTTGGTCTATTTGCACTGAGGCACAATTCGATATATTTAGGTGAATCCTACACTAGTGACAACACATTCTCTATCCATAGATTTTGGCATTTTAATGATAAAAATGCCACATTGCTGAATGTGTCACGGCTTCGAGTGTACCGTGTATTCTATTTTAGCCGGAATTCCCTTAAGTGGGCGTTTGCCAAAAATAACGTTTTCCAATGTGACTTACCCGAGCCGAGTTTATTGGTCAGAAAACAAAAACTCCACTAACAGTAACGAGGGAGAATAGGAAAACATTATTTTTCTTCTCTATTAATCATTGTCAACGTTCTGCTTTAGAAAAGAGGCGAAAAATCACAGATGCCATGTTCGGTGCCATGTTCGGTGCATAATAACAAACAACCAAGCAAGCAGTTTTTATCTCCGATCGCGAATAAATGAAGTGGATATAATGACACAATGTTACTTATATATATATATATATATATATATATATATATATATATATATATATATTTCTTGCTAAAACAAACAATACCGGTACATGTGTATTGGTATATTGTTGGTAACATATCCAGACCAGATCACAAACAGAACTTGAAAATTCACATCTGACTTTAATAATCACCTTTAAAAATTGGTGCCTGCTTTACACAGTCCACTTACTTATTGCTTAAAGATCGTTCTCTGATTACCCACACCCGGTTTTACTGTTGAACAACTCTAATACCGATCACTTACAAATCGCCCGATGTCGGTGTTTTCCGTACAACGGTCTTAGATATTCTTTGCGTTCGGTTAATTTGGGGTGTACTTTTTCGTGATTCATTTTTTTATTCAATATCCACATTAAAGGAAACCGATATATATCAGTTATGCACAAAATACAAAAACAAAAGAAAAAAAAATAGATAAAAAAAAAATAGATAAAAATATCAATAAATATCACGTCCGGTCTTTTATGTCAACATTTCACTTAGTCTGTATCATCCAGGCGTTTGCGGGAGGTAAAACGCAAACGCATGGAAAACGCAAATGCCTGGATGATACAGACTATATTTGTCTCTTTTCGTCTAAAAAACGTCAGAAATTGAAAAATTACAGGATCTACTGTCTGGCTGTGTAACTTATGATAACAATCATACTAACAATAATACCGTTGTTACATTATTGAAGGCTTGACTTCTGAAATTACAGGTACACGTTCGACAATTGCACCATTATTCCATTTTGCTGTAAATAAGTATTTGATAAATTTACAAATCACAACGTTAGATTTTCAATCGGAGGATGACAGGGATTTCAAGTGAAATCTTGACATTGGGATGTTACAGGCTTCCAGCTCAAAGTGGTTTGTCACTTGTGGAATTCGAATCCCAGACCTCCCGAACGCAAAGCGGACACTCTACCACTGAGCTATTGCTCCAGTTACTTAATATTCGACTGCAACGCTCACACAAACATGTCAAATATTTGCCTGTCTGACATGATTTCATTTAACTAACCACTCAATCCACAACTCACTCAATATTACACTCATTCAACTCAATATAACTCACTCTATAACACAATTAATATATATCACTCAGTCAACAACTCAATAAACTGCTCATTCGACTTCACATTCTATGTGACACTCACTCGAAAGTTCACGCAATATTCCACTCAGCCAGCAACTCAATACAGCACTAACTTGAAAAAAATATTATATATTCCACTAACTAGACATCTCCAGTTGGCATTTTACTCGTGGATAAATGTAAACTTACAATACTAGCTGCGGATAAATAGTCTTTTCCCCAACAAAATGCCACACAGAAACAGGTATAATGCATTGTGAAAACAAATGTTTAGGTCGGCACCTGTGGCAAGTGTATTTGTTATGAACAATTAACCAATAAACAATTAACGACAATTAAATTTAAATATAAGACACAGGGATAAAGTCAATACTTCCATACAAGTCCCATTTTATGATTTTAATACTATCTGACAAAACTAAACTTTCCCATTGCTATCGAAGATCTTTACTGTCACCACTTGCATATATGCAGTTCTTGATTGCCTATATGTTGGTATATATAGTCAAAATGAACAAAGCGATTTTAGCAGAATAGAAGTGCGATAGAACATATTCCTAGTTTAATATACGTGATTTAAGCTAGAAAAAGATAAATTATCAACCTTTACAGCCCTATGAACAGGCATATGAATATACACGTTTTAGATTATTTGGTCTAGGTAAAATGTCGATGGTTAATAAGTTGATTTGAACCTCCGTTAGTGCGTGTATACGAACGGATTCATTTTCTACAGACTGGTCTTACACTAATGTATTCTACCAGATAATAATGAAAATGAAATCTTTGTGGTTGACCTTCAACTTTGATAGTCCCTCCAAGTCACAAAAACTCACAAAAAGTGTATACGTCAGCTAACATACGCTTCATGTAGCATCAGCCTCCATGGAGCTGTTTGTTAAGTGTTCGTCTGCAAAACCATTTAAAACTTGCCAGCATTATTATAATAAAAATATTATATTGTGACACTTTTACTTTCTTTAACTTTCATAGTTTTTTTTCTTACGCGGAATATCTTTTTAGTTCACCTGAGCACAAAGTGCTCAAGGTGAGCTTTTGTGATCGCCCTTCGTCCGGCGTCCGTCGTCGTGCGTCGTGCGTCGTCCGTCGTGCGTCGTCCGTCGTCAACAATTTGCTTTAAACGACATCTCCTCTGAAACCACTGGACAGAATTTAATGAAACTTGGCAGGAATGTTCCTTGGGCGAGGCTCTACAAAAGTTGCTAAAATAAAGTTGATCCATGAAGAACTCTAGTTGCCATGGCAACAAAAAGAAAAATAATTTGAAAACTTTAAAAATCATCTCCTTCAAAACTACTGGCCAAATTTCAAAATAAATTGGTACAGATGTTCCTTGGGTCAACCTCTACCAAAGTTGCTAAAATTATTCCGATCCGTAAAAAAACATGGCCGCCAGGGGCGGGGCTTATTTGCCTTATATGTTTATAGAGAAACCTTTAAACAACATCTTCTCTGAAACCACTGGACAGAATTTGATTAAACTTGGCAGGGATGATCCTTGGGTCAACCTTCACAAAAGTTGCTAAAATAAACTTGATCCATGTAGAACTCTGGTTGCCATGGCAGCAAAAAGAAAAAAAAATGAAAACTTTAAAAATCATCTTCTTCAAAACTACTGGCCAGATTTTAAAATAAATTGGTACAGATGTTCCTTGGGTCAACCTCTACCAAAGTTGCTAAAATTATTCCGATCCATAAAAAAACATGGCCGCCAGGGGCGGGGCTTATTTGCCTTATTTGTATATAGGGAAAACTTTAAACAACATCTCCTCTGAAACCACTTGACAAAATTTGATTAAACTTGGCAGGGATGATCCTTGGGTCAACCTCCACAAAAGTTGTTAAAATAAACTTGATCCATGAAGAACTCTGGTTGCCATGGCAACAAAAAGAAAAATAATTTGAAAACTTTAAAAATCATCTCCTTCAAAACTACTGGCCAGATTTCAAAATAAATTGGTACAGATGTTCCTTGGGTCAACCTCTACCAAAGTTGCTAAAATTATTCCGATCCGTAAAAAAACATGGCCGCCAGGGGCGGGGCTTATTTGCCTTATATGTATATAGAGAAACCTTTAAACAACATCTCCTCTGAAACCACTGGACAGAATTTGATTAAACTTGGCAGGGATGATCCTTGGGTCAACCTTCACAAAAGTTGTTAAAATAAACTTGATCCATGTAGAACTCTGGTTGCCATGGCAACAAAAAGAGAAAAAAAAAGAAAACTTTAAAAATCATCTTCTTCAAAACTACTGGCCAGATTTTAAAATAAATTGGTACAGATGTTCCTTGGGTCAACCTCTACCAAAGTTGCTAAAATTATTCCGATCCATAAAAAAACATGGCCGCCAGGGGCGGGGCTTATTTGCCTTATTTGTATATAGGGAAAACTTTAAACAACATCTCCTCTGAAACCACTTGACAGAATTTGATTAAACTTGGCAGGGATGATCCTTGGGTCAACCTCCACAAAAGTTCCTAAAATAAACTTGATCCATGAAGAACTCTGGTTGTCATGGCAATAAAAAGAAGAAAAAAAATGAAAACTTTAAAAATCATCTTCTTCAAAACTACTGGCCAGATTTTAAAATAAATTGGTACAGGTGTTCCTTGGGTCAACCTCTACCAAAGTTGCTAAAAATTTTCCGATCCGTAAAAAACATGGCCGCCAGGGGCGGGGCTTATTTGCCTTGTATGTATATAGGGAAAACTTTAATCAACATTTCCTCTGAAACCACTGGAAAGAATTTGATTAATTTGGCAGGAATGATCCTTGGGTCAACCTTCACAAAAGTTCCTAAAATAAACTTGATCCATATAGAACTCTTGTTGCCATGGCAACAAAAAGAGAAAAAAAAATGAAAACTTTAAAAATCATCTTCTTCAAAACTACTGGCCAGATTTTAAAATAAATTGGTACAGATGTTCCTTGGGTCAACCTATTTATCTCAGGTGAGCGATTTAGGGCCATCATGGGCCTCTTGTTTAAAGATATTTCTTGTTTCCATTTAAACTAAACAGGAAAGTTCTTTTGGCGGTCCGCTTTCAAATTTGTCCAAAGAAATTAATTTAATGCAGATATCTGGATGCCATGGCAACCAAAAGAAAAAAATACAAATTAAGTAGTTAAATTGCTTGTACAACTTAAACATAACTGTGCACTTCCATATACGTTATCCAAGATTCAAAAAGTCAAAGGTTCTATGGTTAAAACAAATGACGAACCAATGACCTCAAAATGTATTTTAGAGTAACGGAGCTTTCAGGTGAGTTAGAAAACTTAAATGTGCACACCATATATTCTTGATATCATCTTTACAGACTGACGTTGAAGGCGTCAATCGACAATGTGAAAATACAATGCGATGACGTGAAAAGAAAATTTTAAGCGGAAATAGACGAGTTTTAAGAACTTAAAGCCATGTTTTTTTTACCGAATTGCATAAAACTGTTACTTACGTAGCATAATAGCACGTAATGGTGAATTGTCACTCCCATTTCCGATAATAACGTAAAGATCAAGATTATATGCCATTTTTTCCTTCGGCCTTAGATCTCTCAATAAAAATATTTTATCATGAAAGTATAGTACAAATATAAGTGTTTCAGTGCAATTTCAGATGATATTCAGTTTTTGAAGATCGGGCTTGTAATGGCACAATAATGACGAAAACGACCTTATCGGTATTGCGGTAAAGTGCTTATATATTTTTGGCCTATCTAACGCCCTTAAAAATTAATCAATACATTAGCAAGTAAATGTTTGGAATTTGAAGACCTCTCTAATGGTAGCTATCTTTTTAAACTTGGACATCAATAAAAAATAGAAACAAGAGTGGCAGTACTGCCGCAGTATACGCTGCCACAAAATATAAAGATCAAGTGTTGGAATCTCTATTAAAATGGCCGAACCAAAAAAAGGTAATTTCATGGACTACCATTGAAATCTCTATAAAAATAGGCAAACCGAAAAATGGTATTTTCATGAAAAATTAAATCACAAAACTACCATTATAATTACCGAATGGTGAAACAGTCATTCAATGGAAAAGAAATATTAAACAAAGAATTGGATTGGATTGTTGGAGCTTTATGTTCCGTTCAACAAATTATGTCAGCCAGGAAGGAAGTTGGATACATATAGACAGAGATAAAACCATATACATTCTTCCGATATAAAAGTAAGTCAAACGGCAGTGTCAATATGTATCCTGTTTTCCTCCTGAGCATAACTCTTGCAAAATCACTGAACCAGATCCCTGCTTTATGCACTTCCACCCATTATAGTAATGACATTGATCATGATCCATATGAAAACTTAGAAGTTACGTTCTCAAGTTAATACATGTATGCAATAGAGACCAAATTTCGTGAGGCATACCTATTGCAAAAATCGCTGAACCGGGAAATCCTGCTTCATGCAAATCTACCCATTATATTTATGACATTAACATAGTTTAATAAAGATCCATTCAGAAACTTAGGAGGAGTTACATTCACAAAGCTGCAATATCAATAAGCTACTGAGACTTCAAGGGACATAACTCTTTAAAAAAAGCAATCAACCAAAACATTCCTGCTTCATGCACATCTACCCATTATAGTAATGACATTGGCAAAGTTTCATAAAATTCCATCAGAAACTAAGGAGGATATGCGTTCACAATGCTAGCAGTTGCGTTCACAAGACTGCAATATCAACCAGCTACAGAGACTAAGTTTCACGGGACATAATTCTTGCAAAAATCAAAGAACCGAAAAATCGCCGTTTCATGCACAACTTCCCATTATAGTAATGACAATAAGCAAGTTTCATATAGATCCATTTAGAAACTTAGGAGTTGCGTTCACAAGAAATGTGAACGTACAGACGGACAGACGGAGAAAATTTCGCCCATATACGATAATATCCGGCTGCATATTATCAATGAAACCCGTATTTTCATGCATCAATTGTTCCAAACCATTAAATTCCCTTTACTTGTGTTATGGTTTGTCCAGTCTATGCCCACTGTCTTGAGTGTATGAGAGGTCTGATCGGCTGTGGAACTGGTTTAAGGGAACTTGTTTGGCAGTTTGACCACTATCTACCACTATTTTATCTAAACATACCACTTATTACACTAGAGCCACGCTCGCACTTCGTCCACCACGTCCTGACCAGACGTTGCGAGAACCTGTAGACAGTAGTGGGTACAGGTAAGAGTGTGTCATGTTCTTCATTGACGTAAAGGACGCGGTCAGACTTTTGGCATGCTAAAAACAAACGTGGTGAGAACGTGGTCGATCGAGTTAGGATGCAGAGCGAACCTAGTAAGAACGTAGTACTTAAGGACGTTTCAGCAAATTTTGAAGGTACAAAAAGTCATATTTTAGTGTTTTTATGCAAATTTGGGCTAAAATTTCAATAAAAAAGCAAGTTTAAGTTAAAAAACAAATCTGGTGAGGTATGTATTTTTTTACATTTTCATAAAGCATTTATATCAGAAAATTGACTCTGAAAAAATAAAGAAAATCTGTCCGTTGAATTTTTTTTGTTTAGAAAAATATATATATAAATTCACAGTTTTGGATAGTTTTAAAAACATTTTTGTCCGGGCGCAAACGAGATTTTATGCCCGTGTTGTATGTTCAATGCATATTTAACAGTATTATTATCTGTAACTTATAGAATACATTATAAGTTACAAATAGTGATACAAATATTTTTAAAAATATCATTTTAATATGCTTTTTCAGTTTTTAGAAACGAAATCTTTCTTATTTTTTAATGTCATGTTTTTTTCAACAAATTTTAGCAAATAGTGATGCTCTACCATAAGCTTGATCTCTAAAACAAGCATGGTGACCCCCTATTTTTATTTCATATATCTTTTAGTGAAATTCTAAAGTACCTATATGCATTTTCTTTTTAGAAAAATCTGTCCGTTAAAAAAAAAACAACGTTCAAACGCCTTTAACGACCTAGTAGGAACTCTATTGACGTAATACAAGCGTGCGCGAACGGAATTTCCACAGCGTATTCACTGGGATGTCACTACGTCCCTTACCAAGTCCTTGCTACGTCATTTAAGTTCTATCTACGTCTCCTCCAAATTTATGCTAAGACCATGCCAGGTTCGTACCATGTTGTAGGAGACCGTACTATGCTGTAACATGCAGTGAGGATGTACTAAAAACCGACTGAGAACGTGAAAGACAAAGTGAGAACCTGGCAAGGACGTAGTGAGGACGTAGTAGGAACCTGAAAACAGCATTTAATTTCAAATTCGACCACGTCCTCGCCACGTTCATCGAAATGTCTTCATCCTAGTGTGATTGGGGGGGGGGGGGACAATCACATTTCGCAGCTTTCAATCATCAGACTTACTGTCCACCTAATATCACTTTGGGTTAGGTCTTGGACCAAGAACTTTATATTTGCAGAAAAGCTCCTATCCAGACGGCAGCATTGGTGAACATTTCTGGGCCAATGGAGCTGGTTTTCGTTGACTTCCAGTCATTAGAAATGTCTAGGGTAGGATTCGAGAATATACTGGTAATCACAGATCACCTCATTTGGGGTATGCTCAAGCAGTCCCCTGCAGAGATCAGTAGGCTATTTTTAAAGTTTTCACTTTATGCATGTTAGCAAAACTAGCCCCGCCACTATCGGCCATGTTTTTTACGGATCTGAATAAGTTAAGATATCTTATATGCACATATGTGCAAAACTAACTTTAAATTCCTTCAATGAAATAAGAAGGTAAACCTCAAACAAGACCTATTGTACCAATTCTTTACCTTTAAATGTGATCTTTGAGACCTTTTAGATAACGGAACTGTCTCATGAACCTGCACGACGTATAATTATGTTGAAAAAGTGTACCAAAGTTATCCAAAATCCTTCCATGCATTAGGAAGTTACAGCCGAGCAAGGCCTCTTTTACTCATGTTTGACCCTCATCCTCAAAGTGTGACCCTGACCTTATAGCTACGAACCTAGGTCATACATCATGTTGAAAAATAGCATAAAATTATCTTAAAATATCTCAGAGAATGACAAAGTCATGGTCCGGACGCTCGCCAGCACGCCGACTTCGCCAAACCTGGTTATTGCCTCTGGAGCGGAAGATCGTGGATTCAATCCCCAGCCGCGACATAAAGTCGTAAAAATGGTACTGGTATAGTTCTCTTGCTTGGTGCTCAGCATGTATATAAGGGTAATTCAAAGACTGATTGGTCCGGTGTCAGGATAAAATGACTGGGTGTGGTATCATGCCACATGTCTACGGCGTGATACTGCTGTATGGCAGCACTCTGTCTCAATGAGATATTGTCTCCAATGACTAAGATACTGTGGGAATGTTAAACCAAACAAACAAACAAACTTTTGATAATTGGTTTTATAACCAAAATAAGATTTTCTAGTATACATTGAATATAAGATTAAATTTTCATTGTTATAAGACATAACATAAACTAATGTTTAATATGTTTGCAAGCAGAAAAATGCAACATAATTCAAATAAATGCGATTTGATATTCATACAATCGAATACCTTAAGGAGCAAGATTCCTAAAGGATAATTTTTATAGCACTGTTATCATAATATACATATCTCAAAAAAAAAAGAACATTAGACGCAATTCGATATTTAATCGCTCCAGTATATTGCATTTTGAAGTTTAAGAATGGCCTGACATGTACGTACATATGATGAAGTAGTCACATGATATGAAAAATATTGCTCAATAAAAAACATGTAGGGCATTCAAAACTTAATATGTTGTGGATCATATTTCTGACATTTAATACTGATATGTATGAATGATGACTTTTATGTAAATTTCGTAGTGGTATAATACCCTTTAGTATAGAAACTAGGTGGTATTGTGGTGAAGCACTGGAGATTATACAGCTGGTAGTGTGGAGGACGAGGTCCACTTCCTGTTATGACGAGGTCCACTTTCTGTTATGACGAGGTCCACTTCCGGTTATGACGAGGTCCACTTCCTGTTATGACGAGGTCCACTTCCTGTTATACTGTGATCGGTATAGTGTTACAAGATATGTTATACTAGTAGATATTTAACTAATGAAGCTATTGCTCACAGACCGTCTATGATACACAACATTTCTGCGGACACTCCGTATAGATGTTGGTTTTCTGCCAAATATGTTATCTACTGTGAACAAGGACTTATCTGTACTTACTTATTCCAGGTATTTGACAGTAACGGGTCATTCTTAAGCTACGTGAACACGTCAGCGGACCCCCTGTATGGTCCCCAGGGCCTCACCATCAGTTCCGAAGGCACAGTGGTTGTGGCCGATTCCGGAAACCACTGTATCAAAGTGTACAAGTACCTCCAGTGACCAGCAGTCCGTCTCCCCGTCAAGCCAGCTTAGTTATATAACTGAAAACCTACAATCTACATCTTGGACTGTACAGTACAGGCTTGGTGATATGACTCCAAATCCCCCATTTACAATGACTATACAGTTCCAGTTGGGTGAAATGATCAATAAAATCCATAGCTAAGGTTTAGTGAAATTAATTAGACTTCTTGCTTTTTTATAGACAGTAAACTCACTGTACAGGTTTTGTGTTATACAATGGTGAACTATATACATGGAGCACAGTGTTAACTTTGTAAAATTACTTTCAAACTCTGTGGACTTAACAGTGATTTGGTAAAAATAATCCAAAACTTGTTTCTACTGAAGGACTATACAGTCCTAGCGACATTACTTTAAACCTCTCAGCTAGTGGAATTCCTCCAAATCCCCAGGCAGGGACTGTACAGTGCAGACTTAGTACAACAACAGGGATTGTACAGTGCAGACTTAGTACAACAACAGGGACTGTACAGTGCAGACTTAGTACAACAACAGGGACTGTACAGTGCAGACTTAGTACAACAACACTTAACCACACAGCTGATACGGCCACTGCACAGAACAGCACAGACTTGGTGAAATGACTTAACCTCTCATCTGCAGTGGACATTGTACATTGTACAGTACTTGCTTGGTGATAAGTGGCTTGTCTTGTGATTATGCTGTACAGTAAAGTCCAGACCTGGCAAGGGACACAATTATGATATTCAGATTTAATACTGTTGAGGGTAATGTAAGTATACAGATAGCTCATAGCTCATTTTATTTGAACATAAGTATAGTTTTGGCCTTAATGATTCAAGCAGTCAGGACTAGCTTGTAAAAAATAATATTCTCTGTAAAAATTATATCAGACAATCCATTTGAATGCAGACTTTTAGGAAAATGTTATTCAAGATTTATGAGTTGTATTAAATAATATAAATGTACTTGAGAATTAAAAGAACTCACTTATTAGTAACACCTTTTCCAATATTTTTTGATATTTTGTCAAAAGTTATCCATCTCAGAAATGTTCTAGTGGTCCAGATAAGTTTTTTTGTCATAAAATTAACATTATGACATTGCTTTTCAAGGAGTAGAAAGACTAAATGCACACAGACAAGAATTTGCAGAGGAAATTTATGTTCATAAAAACAAAAATAAACAACAACAACAACAAAAAAAAAAAAATTTAATTCAAAGCACAGTGCTTTCAAGATTGGAAAAGCTTTCACTGAATCACAATTTCTTCACTATCAAAATTTGGGAGAGAGTCATTCCCATTTTAACAAATTGTTATTTTTTATGAGTACATGAGGCACATGAGCCTTGCTTTTGACAGTTTTCTGTATTCAGTAACCTTTGACAAACATTTTTTGTGGGGATACACTGAGTTTATTGTTGTTTCTATTAGCAAATTTCATAGAGATTTCGTAAATTACTTTTTTACTAAAGAAGATATTGATAAAAATGATGTTTAGAATCCTGTGTCTAAGTCTAAAATGTGGACTCAGCAAATTGTTCAGTAAGGGCCCAGGATGTTATTAGATCCACACAAGCACTTGCTTCTGCAAGACCTATCATGTGTCCAACTGTAGACTGGTTACATTTCATTATATACACATTATGTAAATATAAAAATATTGTGCTATGATATGGTATAACAATTTCTGCATCTTTGAAAAAGCTTTGGGTCACTGCTAGAATTTCAAAGGGGACACTGTAACCACAGAAACTGTCATTGATTTGGAGGTTGTGATGTATGCCTGTAGATGAATTATTTTTGTTTGACTACATTTAAAAGTCATGGTAGTTAGAATTTACCACAAATGCAGACCTATCACATGAGTGTAGATATTAATCACCTAGATGTCCTTTAGCATATTCGATATACCTGCTATAGAGTTGTCTTTCTTTTTTGTCAGGCTGGAAATTGCAAATAGGCATGTCAAACATGTGTTTTGCTTGATGCCATCTCAAATTGAAAAACTTGAAAATATCTGGGCAGATAATTTTCCATATCATAAATGTGATGCAAATTAAAAAAAAACAAAAAAAAAAAAACAAAAAAAAACAGAATTAAATAAATAGCTCATTTTTATTTTTCTTATAATGGCAGATTAGACATCTTAGATGGTTAATTTAATTGTTTAGTGTGTACCCTAATACTGGTTGAGACTGTCCTGAAGTGACAATTTTTTATGTACTTTTTGAGGAAAAGGGGGCATATAATCATATCTCTTAAATCAGTCAGTAGACAAAACTTTGGGTAATAACTTAAGATCTAATTGACCTTTTGGTCCCACACTCTTTAAAATTGTTGCTTAATAATAGTAAAAGACCACTATCAACACAGTTTCAGGTCACAAAGACACATTTTGAACTCTTAAATAAACCCCACTATTCTCAACCTTTTTTTATGTATTTTGGGAAAGCAAAATTTCCACTTAATTAGGTAAGAAACTTACAAAATTTCCCTCTTGATTAGGAATAAATTTTGCCAAATTTGCCACTTAATTCTTGTTAAAAAAAAATTCCAGATTTGGAACAAGAAATCCAGGAATGAGCTTGATGTGAAATTGGGAATTCTTCATGATTTGAAATGATTTTCATCTGGGAAGGATCAGAATATCTGAAAAAAGGCCTGATTTTAATAAAGATTTTTCTGAGTGATGCCTGAAAAGTACTTAATTGATGATGTAATTGATCATATGATCTCAAACTTTGCACACTTGTTGCTTACTGATTTTGGGATATAAGGTCACATATTGGTTTTATAACAAATGTCCTGGTTATAAGGGTACAGGAAGGGGTGGGGGGCATATAATGTTTTAAAGACATATTGTTTCCTGTTAGTAGCACACATACACTGTGTGTTTTCACCTCACCACAAAAGAAGCATTAATAGAAAACTATGAATGAGAGGCGTCCATTTATGTATATATAAGTTTATATCCGTTGTGTGTCAACATGTATGCATTTATCTCACTGTACATTCCATGTTCTGTTGTCTCAATGGTCATCAAGGCTGTGTACTTGTCATGTGTTCACTTGCATCATCTGACTTCAGCTATATCCTTGACCTCTTGTATGAGGTCGGAGTAGGACAAAGGGCGCTATGTGAGAGGATGTGGCAGATTTCTGCAGCTACTAGTACTTTCCGCCATCTTTGGATGTTTATAACAAGTCTGTCAAATCTACATTTCACACAGACACTCAGTGTATTGACAGCTGTAAGTGTTTGACTTTTTATGAATTTTGTAACATAATAAGGAATTTACTATTTCTTTTCTAGGAGAATTTCATTAAGCTTATTTTTTTGAGTTCACTATTATTGTATTCTATTTTTAGAATCCTAGGTAACTACACGTGTATCCTAGTGTATCAGTTTTTATTATGACCTGTAACTGTATATATTGGATGGAGTCCTATAGGATCCCAGCATTCTTCAGTTTTGATGATTACAGTTTTATTGGGTTTCTTTTCACCATTAGGAGCAAATGACTGCAAACCAAGAAAAAAAAACCTGTTTCTATACCTTGAACGAAAATAGGTTAAAATATTTCATTTGATGATTTGCAAATTATGAATGAGAAAAAGTCCGTACTGGTTAAATTATTGAAATATGTACTTCATAGTATTTCTTTCATACCTTTTCTTAATTTGAATAGAAATGTATCACATTTATGTCCCTTTGTATGTAATATGGTGCGCTTAAGATGTATGGTGACTAAAAGAACTGAGGTTTCTATGATTTTTGACCAAATCCACGTTATTGTCAGTTATATAGAAATATTTGTTCATGTTCCTTCAGTGTTCTTGTTTTCTTTGATCATGCTTGGGTGCTTTATTTTTGTGGCTTTCCCAAGTGATTGCATAAAATAATGCTACATTTGCATTTATATGATAATGAACTGTCAGAAAAACTTTAAAGGTCTAGGATATGTCTATAATATGTCAAGACTCATGTTATTGATCTTTGGCCCCTTCCCTTATATAGACTTTCCCCTTCCCTTATACAAGACTCATTTTGATGCATTTGCTCCTTCCCTTATATAGACGACCCCTTCACTTTTATAGACTCATTTCAACACAATTGCCCCTTCCCTTATATAGACCGGTCCCATCCCTTATATATGACTAATTTCGATGCATTTGGCCCTTCCCTTGTATAGATTGGCCCTGTCCCTTACATAGACTGACCCCTTCCCTTAAATACTCATTTCACTCATCTTGATGTAGATCAGGATTTCTATACATATTCTGATGCTTGATTCTTCAGTTTCTCACTCTCTCTTTTATATATATATATATATATATATGATTTTCAAAAAAGACATTTTTAATGACCAGGTGCTTTCTCTATCTATGTCTCCTATCTACCAAGTAAGCTGGAGAATTCAAAAACATATAAATTGGGTTATCGTTCATGTTTTAAATTTTATGGAATTTATCGCGACGCGAAGCGGAGCGCAGCAATACAATAAATCTATATTTAAAATATAAGCGATAACATATTTACAGTTTGTCACGTACGCCATACATCTTTGTATTTGACCTCGCGTTACGGAATCGACAGTACACGTAATGGTTCAGAGTCGGTATTCCTGGGTACATTTTATACGGCTATATGAAAAACAACGTAATCACCCACCGCCGAAACAAGCTCCACCATTTTTATGCAATATATTTTTCAAATTTTGATCGAAATACAAGCATTTCATTGAACGATTAAGTCGGACAAACTGAAAAAAAAAAGTTTAGAAGTTTTTATTCAGTATAAACCAGAAGGTTGTTCGACCCATGCGACAATACATATATTACAAAAAAGTGTACAAAACATAGCGGAGGTGTACAGACAAAAGGTACAGACAATGTGTACATGCACATCACATCATAAATGTATTATAATAAATTATATAGATATATATCAGTATCGAAGCAATTCCATAGTACCTCGTATTACTTCCCTTATCGAAACAAAACATAAGAGGAAGTTGCGAACAGAGAGAGAAAAATACATGCAGATCCTATTCCTATGGTGGCATATTTCTGCCAGACACTTATCCACTTATCTATGTCGAAACTTTTCTGAAAAATTGCCACATATTCAGTTAGTATCTGGCAAATAGCAAACTTTCGTGTTATCCTCTTAGGTATCTTAACAGGACAAAACTGCCTGTAAGTGCCCACTACTGCCATTTTCACTTTCTCACTTAAAAAAAGAAAAAAAGAAATTTTCAGAAAATGATTTCACATTCACCAGGAACGGACAATTTAAAAGAAGAGCATGTGAACTTTTGGAATATATTTCACAATTTCACTAATCATAGTTTGCCCGACTTAATCGTTCAATGAAATGCCTGTATTTCGTTTAAATAAAATCTTGCATAAAATGAACCGTGAGGTCTTGATATGGACACAAAATAATTTTATGGTGACTACGTGACTGGGCGGAGCTAGTTGCGGTGGCTGCTGCTTTACGTCATGTTTTGTTAACGGCAAATGTATCAGCGACACGTACTGACTGAATCATGTAAAAATTTCTATCAAACTGCAGGCAGTTCCATAATGCTACTGTAACTAATTATGTTACCGTACATATTTCAAATTTTATGGATTTATCGCAGCGCTCCGCTTCGAGTAGCTTCCATGAAATTTTAACCCTTTCCCTCATAGAGGAAACCATGAAAAGACCTATGCGAACAGCATAAAACCAGATCAGCCTGCGAGTAACTCGCAGGCTGATCAGGTTTTATGCTGTTCGCTGTTCCTCAGTGGTCTGGAAATGAGGATTTTGTAATTAAATTTGGTAAGGTTTAACTGTGGTTTTCTGCAGATCAGGCTTTATGTGGTACCTATTGAGTGCGTCAAAATGAGTCTATATGAGGGAAAGGGTTAAATTTTAACGATAACTAATACTTACATAATTTATATGTCTTTGGCATACAAGAAAGTTGTTGAGGGGCGCCGTGGTCCAGTGGTAACGTATCCGATTACGAATCCGAAAGTTGTGGGTGGAACAGACTTCCAAGAGACATAGTGATAATGCCATGTACGGGTGGTATCACTGGTACTGTGAAATCATTAATTTTCGTGGAACACTAATTTTCGTCGATGTCGTGAAGGGTTTTATCCACGAATATTAATCCCCACGAAAACTTGTCTCTTATAGTGGCTTCTAGAACAAAGATCCACGAATAAATGTACCCACGAGGTACATAATCAACGAAATTTAATGTCAACGAAAATTAATGATTTTGCAGTATACACAGTCTCTCATAACCTCTAAGCACTGTGGTTGTGACACCTGCTGTAAGCAAGTGACACTTTGGGATCACTTTTCTGTCGTCTGTCCGTCTGTCTGTCAGTCACACTTTTTCCGTCACGCTTCAGCAGGTGACACTTGTTCCAGAAAACACTCTTGTTATATTTTAGACATCACTTTAAAAAAAAGAATACTTATATACATTAGTATCAGTAGGTATTTGAGTATAATACTAAAATTTGGGCCTAAAATCGTACTTAAATATATTTTCTAGAACACAAAGCCCCATCTCTTATCAGACCTTAAACTTTATACACACTTACACTGACGAGCACTAGGGGCCCGTTTCACTAAACTGAGTACGATCAAATTTGATCTTAGTCGTATTTTGTTTAAAGTAGTGACTACTAGTGTCTTATTTTCGAAGTAAATCAATTTGACACATTACATTGCAATATTCTACAAACCAGAGACTTATACTATTATACGTTTCTGAACAAACACAGCATTTTTTGTAAAGAAAAAAAAAATCACACATCACATCTGCGAATTTACGATTACGAAGATATTTTTTTTTTTCGTACGGAGTTCAAGTGTAATGCAGTTAGTAGACAGAAACAGAAAGTAAGTGAATCATTCAGGGTTTTCATCAAGCACAGACGAAACAGAAACTAAGAGGCATACGCAGTAAATTAATTTTATAACCACAGGATGAGACAGAAACTGCGAAACGAGGATTATTATCAGTGCAGCATTCGTTGTGTGATCATCGACTTCTTTAAAATATAAGGTAAGCAATTTATTAGGGCTTTCTGCCTTTCGCAGAAAGACTTATTGAGTTTGTTATGTTTCTTCTTCTGCTTCTTCTTCTTCTTATTATTATTATCATTCTACATTTTTCTTCCTTTTGAGGTTCAAATAAAACAGGTTGCCGATAAGCCAGTAGCATGCAATTTTAACAGTATGCACTGTGACTTTGGCACTTTCGATTGCAGCAATTTTTTACTTCATGCGACGTCACATGACGTCAGAGCTGAAAATAGCTACCAAAGCTTGTACGCGCTCTACAGCCGCCATTTCTGGTCCGATTCACTTAATTTTTTCACAGGATGTATGTATTATGATTTCGTTGTGCAGGATTATATATACATTTTGCAAGATTAAAAAACGACTAAGGATCTATGGCTGAACCTAATTTCGAACTTTGGACCTGAAAATGTATTTAAGTATTACGAAGCTCTCAGATAAGCTAGAAACTTGAAATTTTGGCAGAACATATGTCCTGTGGATTTCTTGCAGCTCTGAGAAGACGTCATGACGCGTTAACAAACTTTTAATTCAAAATTTACGTTTTTTTAGCACTACATCCCTTAGTTTTTGGGCGATTTGCATAAAATTTTCACGCAAGGTGCAACAGGGCATTTCATTGCCACTAGTCACTTCCGTTTCCGGAAATTTGCAAAGGTCAAGGTCACATGTCAATTATCGGTTTTTTCTTCGGTCGTAAATATCTCAAAAACGATAAATATTCTATCGAGACTGTATCGGTATAATTTGTAGTACTTTGAAAGACCTTTTATGTGATATTTAGTTGTTGAAGATCGGGGTTGAATCAGTTGAGTTATTGCAGAAAAACAAAAATGTTGCTACCCTAGGTACACTTAACTACTTTTATCTCGGTAATTATTGATTTTTGTTAATAAGATTATGAATATAATTTGTAGAAGAATGACTGGCCGTTCTTTTGGTGTTTAAATATTAAAGATTGACTTAACATTCATTAAGTTATAGGGAGAAAACAAAACGACATGAACATATTTTCTCCGATTTTTGCCGTTTTCTCAAGATTAAACCGCCCATATCTAAAAATTGGTTAAAGATACATATATTTATAAAGCTTGTGAATTGTGGGTAATTAGAAGACCTTTCTAACGGTACCTAGCTTTTTAAGATTGGACATCTTATAAGGAAGTTACATGAAAAATAAGAATTCATTTAAACCGTTCTTTTACGGACTTCTGCAGTTAGTCCCAATCACTTGATTGCTTTTTACGAACAATATTTTTAGCGTAATACAATGCGTATCTAATGGTATGCAGATCTTAATGATCGGACCATGAATTTTAAAGTTATTTGTCGAAGAGCAATGCTTGACATGAACATATTTTTGCCGATTTTTGCCGTTTTCTTGAAAAATAACTTTCTATATCTCAAAAACCGTTACAGAAAAGTTTAAACAGGAAACACGTGAAATGTTGGAAACGGAAGACCTTTCTAATGGTACCTAGCTTTCTAAAATTGGACATCACATAAGGAAGTTACATGAGAATAAAAATTCATTTATACCGTTCTTTCATGCACTTCTGCAGTTAGTCCCAATCACTTGATTGCTTTTTAGCTCACCTGAGCACAATGTGCTCATGGCGAGATTTTGTAATCACCCTGCGTCCGTCGTCGTGCGTCGTGCATCGTGTGTCGTGCGTCGTCAACAATTTGTTTTAAACGACATCTCCTCTGAAACCGCTGGACAAAATTCGATTAAACTTGGCAGGAATAATCCTTGGGTGAACCTTTACAAAAGTTGCTAAAATAAACTTGATCAATGTAGAACTCTGGTTGCCATGGCAACGGAAAAAAAAAAAAAAGAAAACTTTAAAAATCGTCTCCTTCAAATTCCAGATATTTTGGTACAGATGTTCCTTGGGTAACTATCTACCAAGATTGCTAAAATTATTCCGATCCGTAAAAAAAACATGTCCGCCAAGTTCGGGGCTAATTTGCCTTATATATACATAGTGAAAACTTTAAACGACATCTCCTCTGAAACCGCTGGACAGAATTTGATTAACTTGGCAAGGATGATCATTGGGTGAACCTTCACAAAAGTTGCTAAAATAAACTTGATCCATGTAGAACTCTGGTTGCCATGGCAACGGAAAGAAAAAAAAGAAAACTTTAAAAATCATCTCGTTTTGAACTATTTTCCAGTTTTCCAAATGTTTTAGTACAGATGTTCCTTGGGTAACCCTCTACCAAGATGGTTTAAATTATTTCAATCCGTAAAAAAACATAGCCACCTGGGGTGGGGCTAATTTGCCTTATATGTGTATAGTGAAAACTGTAAATGACATCTCCTCTAAAACCGTTGGACAGAATTTGATAAAACTTGGCAGGGATGATCCTTGGGTGAACCTTCACATAAGTTGCTAAAATAAACTTGATCCATGTAGAAATCTGGTTGCCATGGCAATGGAAAGAAAAAAAAGAAGAAAATTTTAAAAACATTTCCTTCAAAACTACTTACTTGATTTCAAAATGTTTTGGTACAGAATTTCCTTGGGAAACCCTCTGCCATGATTGCTAAAATTATTCTGATCCGTAAAGAGAACATGGCCGCCAGGGGCAGGGCTAATTTGCCTTTATATAGTGAAAACTTTAAAAGACTTCTGCTCCAAATCTACTACGAGATTTTAAAATGTTTTGGCACAGATGTTCTATGGCTACCAAGATTGTTCCTTTAGAACAGTGGTTCTCGGGTGAGCAATATAGGGCCATCATGGCCCTCTTGTTTCAAAGAAACTATTTATTTTTTGAAAATAACATAAAGAACAATATTTTAACATGATGCAATGCGGTTCTTATGGTATGCAGATCTTAATGATCGGACCATCAATTATCAAGTTATTTGTCGAAGGGTAGTGAACATATTTTTGCTGACTTTTGCTTTTTTTTTAGGAATAACTTTATCGCAAAAACCGTAACAGATAGGTTTAAACATGAAGTAAGTGAAAGCTGGAATTCAGAAGACCTTTTAAACGGTACCTAGGTTTTTTTTTAAATCGGACATTACATAAGGAAGTTACAAGAAAAAAAGAATTTTCGAAAAAACCGTTTTTACTTGTACTTCTGCAGTTGATCCCACATATTATTTTAAATTTTATTTCTGTTACATGAAAGGTATAATGTGATACAATAAATTATTTTAATGCTCTGTGCCCTTTTCATTTCAGCAAGAAAATTCAATGAAACTATGAGATATAAATATTTCGTAGAAAAGTAACCTTGCATACCTTTTTAGCTCAACTGGCACGAAGTGTCAAGGTGAACTTTTGGGACCAGCCTTTGTCCGGCGCCGTCGTCGTGAGTCGACAACAATTTACTTAAAAATCTTCTCTGAAACTGCTGATGGGAAAGTGATCAAACTTTCCAAGGATGTTCCTAACGTGATCCCCTATAAAACTTGTTCAAATGGTTCCGGTCTGTTGCATAATTAGGTCACAGGAGCTAAAAATAGAATTTAAAAGTGAAATCTTAAAAAATCTTCTTCGTTGAAACCACGAGGCCTAGAGCTTAGATATTTGGTGTGTAGCATTGTCTAGTGGATCTCTACCAAGTTTGTTCAAATCATGACCCTGGGGTCAAAACTGGCCCCGCTCCAGGGGTCACTTGATTTAAGATAGGGTAAATAGGAAAAACTTGAAAAATCTTCTCAGAAACCACAATGCCTGGGGTTTAGATATTTAGTGTGCAGCAATGTCTAGTAGATCACAACCAAGTTTGTTCAAATCATGGCCCTGGGGTCATTTTGGCCCCACCATAGGGGCCACCTGTTTTTACATAGGTTTATATAGAAAAAAAAAACAACTTGAAAAATCTTCTTCTCAGAAACCAAGGCCTGGAGTTTAGATATTTGGTATGTAGCATTGTCTAGTGGGTCTCTACCAAGTTTGTAAAAAATCATGACCTTTGGGTCAAATTTGGCCCCGCCATAGGGTCACCTGATTTTACATAGGTTGATATTTGAATTTTTTTTTGAAAAATCGTCTTCTAAGAAACCACAAGGCCTAGAGTTAAGATATTTGGTGTGTAGCATTGTCTAGTGAATCTCTACCAAGTCTGCTCAAATCATGACCCTGGGGTCAAAATTGGCCCAGCCCCAGGGGTCATTTGATTCAACAAAGGCTAATATAGAAAAAAGAAACTTGAAAAATCTTCTCAGAAACCACAAGGCCTGGAGTTTAGATATTTGGTATGTAGCATTGTCTAGTGGGTCTCTACCACGTTTTTACAAATCATGACCTTTGGGTCAAATTTGGCCCCGCCAAAGGGGTCCCTGATTTTACATAGGCTAATATAGGATAAAACTTGAAAAATCTTCTTAGAAACCACAAGGCCTATTGTTTATATATTTGGTGTGTAGCATTGTCTAGTGGATCTATACTAAGTTTGTTCAAATCATGACCATAGGGTCAAAATTTGCCCCACCCAAGGGGTCACTTGATTTAACATTCACTTAAAGAGGAAAAACTTGAAAAATCTTCTTCACAAAAATCACAAGGCCTGGAGTTTAGATATTTGGTATGTAACATGGGCTAATAGACCTCTACCAAGTTTGTTCAAATCATGAATCATGCATTGTCTAGTGGATCTATACTTAGTTTGTTCAAATCATGGCCCTAGGGTTTAATTTGGCTCCGCCATAGGGGTCACCTGATTTTACATAGGCTAATGTAGAAATCACTTGAAAAATCTTCTTCTCAGAAAACACAAGGCCTTGGGTTTAGATATTTGGTGTGTAGCATCTAGTTGATTCCTTTCAAGTTTGTTCAAATCATGACGCTGGGGTCAAAATTGGCCCCAACCCAGGGATAACTTGATTTTACAGACTTATTTTGGAAAAAGCTAGAAAAATCTTCTTCTCAGAAACCACAAGGTCTGGAGTTTAGATATTTGGTATGTTACATGGACTAATAGACCTCTACCAAGTCTATTCAAATCATGACCCTGGGGTCAAAATTGGCTCTGCCCCAGGGGTCACTTGATTTTACATAGCCTAATGATACCAGGTGAGAGATCCAGGGCCATCATGGCCCTCTTGTTTGCATGTAAAGAGGACTAGTAATACTTCATTCCCTTGCAGAACAGCATGTTTGAGTATTATTGTAGTTATCTTAAAGATGGTTCTCGAAAAGCTAGCATTATGAAATTATAGATGAAAACAAAGCAACCGACTCCCTTTTGAATGAATTGACTTTAAATTTTAAATTATTTCATATGAAGTTACAGATTTTTATCTGCTATTTATATAAGTTTGCACTCTACAACCGTCAATTCGGGACGAATTTTCTTCATTTTTGTAAGATGGTGTATGTAGAATAGTAAATGGATAAGATCAGGTTTGACATGGTTTGAAGAGCAGAAAGCCCTTTCTTTTGTTTAGAACAAAAGAAGTCTAGTTTATTATAGATCTCGACACATTAAAAAAACAACAACAGTCTATAACAGAAATTTTAAAATCTTCGACAGTGTGTGTGTGTGTTTTGTTATTTTTGACAGAGTTTCGTTTGAGTGCTATTTCGCAGACGGTGTTAAGTTCAGATCCGTAGTAATCTAATCACGAAAGCCGACAAACTTTATTAACCAAATATTTCTCAAACTAGGTCAGAATGTTCGTCTTTATGATATCTCGATCTAGTTAGATTAAGGGTATGGTCAGTAATCAGGTGAGCGATTAAGGGCCATCATGGCCTTCTTGTTGAGTACGTTTGTGTGTCCTTCCTTCTGTCACACCTTTTATTTCTGTAACATATTCGACCCGGCCCAGGATCGAACCCGGTCCGCCGGCGTGCAAGTCCAATGGTTTAACCACTGAGCCAAAGAATCGACTCCCTGACGCAGTTGTCAGAGATTGTATTTTACCTGTGACGACGCATCGTCACATTTCCAATCCAGAGTCATATCTTTCATTACTATATGAGCCAGATTTCATGCATACCTAGGACGGCAGTAAGGCTTTGTTTGATGTTCTCCCACTATGTTATGGCTCTTGAATAACTTAACAAGAGCTGTCAATAAGACAGCGCGCTCGACTTTTCTCAGTTGCTAAGACACAGTTTTATGGATTTTAATAGTATGGTACATATCAATGATGATATGTTCTAGTTATAGTAGAAATTATTCTATCACCTCCAATAAACAAATATGACATTTTTAATTGGTGAAATTAGCATGCAGAATCAATTTGAGAATGTGGTGTGCTGATCCGCCAACTCCAGTGCTAAAATCTGAAATTGTAATATTCCAAGTTATGGTGGAATACCTGTGATAGTATTGAAAATATACAACTTTGTAAAAAAATTAACCATGATTTCGGCTGTTTTCTAAGTATGAAAGGGGCATAACTTAAGAAGTAGTACAGCAAGAGTTATGGGCCTTGTTAGTAGTGGTAAGGGTGAAATTATTAAGTTTCAGTTGAATCCTTAGATGTTGAAGATATACAATTTGTAAAAATTTAACCTTGATTTCGGCTGTTTTCTAAGTATGAAAGGGGCATAATTCAAGAAGTAGTACAGCCAGGGTTATGGGCTTTGCTAGTAAGGCAGAGGTAGTGATGTTGAATAATTACTTGAAGTTTCAGTCAAATACATGTGATAGTACAACTATGTAAAAAAATTACCATGATTTTGGCTGTTTTCTAAGTATGAAAGTGGCATAACTTAAGAAGTAGTACAGCAAGAGTTATGGGCCTTGTTAGTAAGGTAGAGGTAATGATGGTGAATATGTACTTGAAGTTTCAGTTGAATACCTTAGATAGTATTGAAGATATACAACTTTGTAAAAACTTTAACCTTGATTTTGGCTGTTTTGTAAGTATGAAAGGGGCATAACTCCAAAAATAGGGTAGCCAGGGTTGTGGGCCTTAGAAGTAAGGTAGAAGTGATGATGGTGAATAAGTATTTTAAGTTTGGGTGGAATACCTTTGATAGTATTTAAGTTATTGATGTTTGAAAAAAAACTTTAACCTTGTGTTGCAACGCCGACGCCAACGCCGACGCCGACGCCAACGCCCGAGTGACAGTATAAGCTCTCATTTTCTTCGAAAAGTCGAGCTAAAAATGACTGTGTCGCGCATATCTCCGGATTCACAAAGCATACACAGTAAGGCACATAAGTAAAAGGGTACTTTTTGCTTTTTCACTCAATATGTGCAACGTAATGGCCCTTGAATAACTTTAAAAAGATAACTATGTTGCGCATATCTCCAAAACTGTATCAGACGGTCACAAAAATTAATTATTTTAGAAATGTTCCACAGCATGTATAGTAATACGTCTAAGTTTTGATTGTTGATCGCCAAAATTGTAGGTAACATCCCTGAAATACGCTCAAGAAATGATACTGTTCAGAAATAATTTCACATTAATAGAAATAATGTTAGAAAAGAAACAACAACAACAAAAAACAACAACAATAATATTTAGTTTCACATATATCATGATCTATTACACATCTTTGCTGTCCTGTGTATTACGTAAAAAAACTATCTATATTTTGCATATGCTACAGACTTTTTCTATCAAAAGACTGTCTAAACAATTTATTATATTATCAAGCCAATTCCCTCCAAGCCTTAATCTTACTGAATACATGAGTATATAATATTGCTTTTAGAAGAATAGAAATATGAAATCTGTAGCAAAATATAAATAGTTTTTTTACGTAATCCACAGGAGAGCAAATATGTGTAATGACTGTTACCATTTTCGACTGCTTAATGGCTATGCATCATTTTGAGCATTTGTTTGCATTTAACATTATCACTTATCATCAAACTGATTAAACCATTTAACCACATTCTTCAGGCTCCTCTTCTGTTTTCATTGTAGATTCACCCTATGTTTGCCCTTATTACACAATGAATATCCCCTTATTTCTTCTGATAAGCATTTTTGCCTTGTTTTGGTTCAATCCATTACATTTAACAGTATTATTTTTCTTCTATTTGGGAACTAATCTTTTTTGACCTTCAAAGAGGCAAAGTCTAACCCAGGATTGTTCAAATGGACTAGCATAAGCAGTAAAAACTTGTTCCCAAATTGACGTTAAAGAAATGAGTTTAAATTTATTAATTCCATTTTATCTGACATGGTAGTCCAATAAAAAAGAAGTATTAAATTACATACTAAATTCCAAACATGTACATGCATTCTTATGAAGCAATGTTCAAAGTGAAGTAATTTCACTTTAACATTTAATTGGCCTCCTTAGGAAGAGATGACTAAAACATCCTATAAACTATATTTTATATTGTCTTGCAAATAATTACAAGCTTGCATTGTTTCATTTCGATTGTTAGATAATGATATCTTTGACTTAGTGCTAATAAGGAAGGTAAATATAAATTGTTCTTACATTTTTAGCTCTAAACAATAGCTATACATATATACTTTCAAGTCGGGTTCATGTTCACGTATGTGGTATATTTTTTTTTTATGCCCCCACCAAAAATGGGGGTGGGGGTAATTAGGTTTGCCTTTGTCCGTTCGTACGTACATCCGTTCGTCCGGAAACTTTGTGACACGCATAAGTCCGAAAGTATTTGTATTACAGACTTGAAACTTCATGGATATATTATTCAGGACATCAACATGCGCACCTGCGTAATTTCGTCGATCACCGCCTGGGTTCGAATCCCGGCAGGGTCATTCGGATTTTCATGTGAGGAAGCCTTCCAGCTGGCTTGCGGTAGGTCGGTGGTTCTACCCGGATGACTCCGTGCATTCAGGGTCTTCCTCCACCTGTAATTAGCTGGACGTCGCTATAT
>JAIFHC010000440.1:0-50000 GCA_021229015.1 Solen grandis
TGTAAACAAACCGGGAAAGGTCCGCGTAGTGTTTGACTTTGCCGCAAAATACCAAAGAGTATCATGAAACAGTCAGTTGATGCAAGATCCAGACGTTAAGAAAGTCTAGTAGCTGACTTAGAACGTGGTGTACGTAACAGAAAATAAAAGATGTCCACGGTTCCACGCATTCTTAATTGATTTTCCCGACCCTTCTACAGTATGCATGAACAAGACTTCGAATGTGAGCCCTCCAATTACTGTTGTGTAACTGTGTTATCTCAGAAGTCCTCATGTTTGCGGATGATACTAAATTATATAGGGAAATTACTGGCACTACAGATCAAGAAGCTATACAAGATGATATAGACAAACTCTTCAACTGGAGCCAGACTTGTTTGTTAAAATTCCACCCTGGTAAGTGCAAAGTACTGCCATTATCAACTGGATCTTATCAGCATCATAAACCTACATATACAATGCAGACCTACGAGGGTGGTCTTGTAACAATTGAGACTGTTACAAGTGAAAGAGATGTTGGAGTGATAATTGATTCCGGCCTAAAATTTTATCATCATATACAAAATCAAGTAAATAAAGCAAACCAGATGATGGGGCTTATACGACGTTCTTTTAAGCATCTTGATTTAAGAAGTTTTAGATTACTATTCAAAGCAATTGTAAGACCTCATCTAGAATATGCTAGTAGCGTTTGGAGCCAACTAGGAAAAAAGACATTGAATGTATTGAAAGTGTACAAAGGAGAGCTACAAAAATGCTGCCTAACTTAAGAAACTTATCGTATGAAGAAAGGCTGAAATACATTAAATTACCAACTTTGAAGTTCCGTAGGCTAAGAGGTGATATGATCGAAGCATATAAGATTCTAAATGGCATATATGACAAACGTACAACTAGTGGCATGTTTCAAATCAACCATAGCACCACACGAGGTCATCCATTGAAACTCCAAAAGAATAGAAGTAGATTGGATATACGAAAAAACTACTTTACAAACCGAATAAACCAATTATGGAACAATTTACCCTGCTCAGTGGTCACAGCTAAGAATACGGATACATTTAAAAGACGCCTTGATAAATACTGGAGTGATCATCCAATGTTATATGACTATACAGTTGACTATAATACCATACCATCCGGAAGCAAACATGATCTACATTTAAGAAACGAACACGATGAGGCCACTATAGAGGTTTCCCAACCTGCGGTGGTAAACTACCTAAGGTAACCTAAGGTAAGGTGTACTTCGATCAGGGTACCAATCATTCCTGAGAGATTGATCCATTCGGTGTAAATGGCAAGGGGTGGTTCGGCTCTTCTATATGATGCAAATCTCTTGTATCAACCACGTCCCTGGTCATTGTGAATACGGGACAAATAAAGATGTCAAAGGTCTTGAACATGTCAATAGTAAGAGTGGTGTTAAATGCCCATCTAATTAATTAATCATACACAAAATATAACCAAAGTTTTCATGATACGGAAGAGCATGCTGTACCTTTTCAAAGATGAAATTCTTTCAGTCAGACCAGCTCGACGGGTAATTCATTCAGCATACATCATAGCAACATTCTTGGATTCAGATATGACTTGCGTTTCTTGGAGAATGTTTATCTGCAATTTTCTCACAAAAAATGTATAGGGAGTGAAATACATGTCTATTAATTTCCTTCCAAGTTATGCTGATTTTATGCAAATTAACAAAGAAGACGCTACGCCGTGTGATTGATGCATTTTGTGTTATTTAATTAAAATGCAAATTAATATCATTCATTATTAGACGTGGGGGAATCATTGAATAAATATTCAACAGACTCGCAGCTTCAAAACAGTTTCAGTTTGAAATTCATTCAATATTATGGCGCTCCTTCAACTGATTCTCGTTCTTTCAAGTGTTTTAGCGACGGAAGCCGCCTGCTCAGAAAGCGAAAGCGAGATAGATACAATAGAAGACTTTGATATTGAAAAGGTTTGATATTTTTCATGAACGATTGCTACAGATAGTCATACATGATTTAATAATTGTTCTCAAGTTAGTCTTTGTTCGTTTATTTATTGACTTGTATCGTCAAGAGTTATCAACTACAGGAGCTTCTAAATTATCGCATAGTCCGCATAATGATCTGTTGCAGAAACCTTTTTAGATTACTTTTTAACTAGATTTTGAATATGCATCTGTTTTAATCGCATTAATATCGGTGTAGGTTCAAAATGTTTTCCTCCTCACTAGCAATATTAGTACTGAGTAAACCTTAAGATATCATTATAAATCCCCGTGTTTTTAACGTCCGAAGTACCAACAGAGGATTAGAAGTATCCTTTTAGGCAACAACCATACATATTTAGGGGGAGTTGGAGGTAGAAAGTTAATTAAATTTTCAAAATATTTCAACATTATTTACAGGTGTATGGTTTTGTTTCTGTGATTCCATGATTTCTTTTAATATTCACACCAATAATTTTACAACCCTACTACTAATGCATACGAAAATACTGGCAAAAGAAACGAAGCTTCGCCAATCAATTTGATTCTTGTAAGGATCCAAGATAGATTACTAAGATTTTAACCTTGTATAAATGTATGCTATTTCATATGCGATGCACGGATCGATTAGTCTGATATTCAATTCACACATGGTATAACGAATCATTGTCAAAAGGTACTTAACGAAGTAATTACGCGAAATTTCAACAGTTTGATCATCTTCATAAGTCTGCTCAATTTGCTATCATCCGATTTTATTTGGCAACGTGTTATTCATATCGTCAGATGACACGAAATAATATGCGTAGATGTATTACGTCATCTAGTCAGAAAAATGTTGACAGTGAGGGATACTTTTTTTTTTTTTACAAATTGTTGACATTTCCAGTTATTACTTCGTTTAGACCTTCTATATGTCTTCGGTAACGAATCGCGAGTTTATAAATTTGTGACGTAGCAAATAAATTGTGATTCAGTGATGTTTTTAACTATCGGTATTTCAGATTACGAGCCGTCCTCGGAAATACTTGTTAAGGCAAAATATAAACAGTGAGAGCATATCGTCCATGCAAACTTCTATTATATTGTAATTTGATCAATATTTCAATGCATTTTACTGTTGTTGTTTTTTCACAGCAGATAATTGCCCATTATGTTTCATTTGCGTTAGCCTACAATATGTCAATGTTAATTTTTTCTTTTTTTAACATGGAAATGTATATTTATAAAGTAACGGGCCTTTAAAAGCAAATCATGATTTGCAATACTAATATGAAATTAATATATAAAAAACACACATATTTCGAAAATGTTTTATATTGCAAAATATACAATTTCGATGTATCGTGGAACGAGGTCTTCAGTAACCAACACTAAGTTATATAACTTGAATGCCTTGATCAAACTGTAAATAAAAGGGGTCTGTAAACATCTGATGTTTATCAGTTTCAGGGAAGATGGTACGAGTTGTATTATTCGTGGAAAACATTTATGATCATTTGGACTGACTTGTTCTTAGATGTCGATGTCAACAAAATTTCGAAAACCAACATGAAGATTTCACTAACTTATAGGTAAAATGCACATGTATTGCATGCCTGTTTGCGAAGATTTAAAGGCCTAATATAAATAGTAACAAAGTAAAAGATGTAATATATCCTACGGTAATAAAGTGTTTGTTTATAAAACATGATGACGGTGATGATCATTGTTATGATGACTAATATTTTATTAATATCAACACATTTATAACATGTAGATGTCCTGTAATCTACGATGCATCACAAAACGCTGAAAAAAGGCAACAATCAATTCAATATTTTCAGCATCTTAAGATATATTGCATTCATGGAAGATGAGCTGATCTGTTTGATTCACGCTAAAATGATATAAATGTATATTTTGTACAAAATTATTTAAGAAAAAGTGTTGGAGGGGTATATCTACAAAGTGTAAAATAAAAATGATATTTTAAATCATAATAGTATATCGTCATCATATACATCTACATATTACATACGTGAGAAATGTAACTTTCATATACACGTGTTTTGTTTTACTTTAACATGCACAAATGCTTAATATTTACAGGGATTCTACTGATAATAGGTGTAAGAGGTCATCCTCGTATTATTACAGTCCTACACGCAACAGTAGTAAATATTTCTCAGGTATGTCTTGAAACCTTTTCATCACGATGGTACTTTCTTTTGCTCCTTAGTCATCTTTTCTATGACCAAAAACTTACTTTCTGTCTTTTATAGTTCATGTGATAGTATGAACCTTATGTCATGAAAGGCTTTGCCTATCAAGTACATTTATCGTTATAAATATAATATCTCAAATTTCATTTAATATGAACAATAAAAGTATGTATTTAATTTGTCAAATTAATGAATACAACATTCAGGCAGTATATACCTAGTTGTCTTTATTTATAAATACAATTTCAAAAAGTTTCAGCAATACCATATTTTAGGTATGGAAACTAGTTTTATACAGCAAGAATATGCGATTTTTCAATACACTATTTACTAATGGTCACAATTATGTTTATTGCACGGAATATAGAGACGACGGGAAGACCCTTTTGGATCCTAGACACTGACTACACGAGATATGCAATCATTTATAAATGCCTAAAAACTAATGAATTTGGATCATGTGACTACAAATACAGATTTATCCAAGGCCTCTCAAGGAAAAAAGACGACAATATAACTTTAGTTAAAGACAAAGTCGGTAAAGCATTGGAAAATGTCTGTTTACGGTCTTACGAAAGGGAAGAAACTACACACAAAAGAGGTTTGTGTTGTACTTCTATCTATATTTTCCATAAAAGCAGCTCGTTTAAAGATGGTCATTGACAAAGAACACTTATTTAACTATATGTGTTACGTATTTCAATGCCCTTCTATAGACGTATGGTCACCCAAAGCAATAGTCCGTAAATTTGAAATAAATCGCTAGTTTCTCATTCAAAGGCTATTGCACTTCTAACAATAGAAAACCTAAATTAAGAATTTTTGTTTTCGTGTGCCGTCACATTTACTATCACATTGACTCGCACATACGCTCACATATGAAAACACAAATTTGCTACCCGGGACTTGTGTAGGCCCCATGTTGCGGAAGGTGTAATGTGGTACAGAAAGCACCTGCTTCGGGGATACCGCCATATGTCCTATTCTATTTTTAACCGGGATTCCCTCGAAGTGGGCGATTAACAACTACTTCTGTGCAACATCTACTTTTAAATCGAGATTCCTGTATATATGGTCATTTTGTCCAGCATACAAGATAAACAAACTGATTACCTTCTTAAACAATCATTAGAGATTAAAGTTACGGTACCATATGTCAATAAAGACGTTCTGTCTTACTATCTTCCTTTTTTAGGGTATGAGGCTGCGAAAAAAAAAAGATTTATGTAACATAAACTTGAAAGTCTAACTTGTGTGATGTTAATCAGAAATTTATGTTTATTTATTGTACATTATTCAAGCAAATATAATACTCATCTTTTTCAACATCAACATATTTTTATTTGTGGAACTTATAATGTCAAAACACGCGAGTCTTACAAAATTGCAAATATATAAATATATAAATGATATATATAGTTCTATATGATTTTATCCTTCTTAAGGTTGCTGGTGAAGAGATGAGGACCCACGATTGGTATGTTCATGACAATGCTATACATGTTTGCATTTTATAGCCTATTGTTAAGATTGAATGAGATGAATTCCTCGACCTTATCATAAAAAGTAACATGTTTATTACCCTCTTCTTGATAGTAAAGGTTGTCTGTTTAATACAATTACCCTTCATAACATCTAAGGGTATTTCATGCTTAAAAAATAGATTATTATAGAGCACGATTAAATATCATGCGAACACATTTGTAAGAGTTTGGCATCTTTATATTTAACTAATTAAGGCATTATGAACTTCAATTTGGTAAAGATCATTTTAACTATTTGTCATTTTCCCTTTTTTGCTCATGTACTAAGATATGTGCTGGAAATAACATCAAGCTTTACGTTAGATATAAGATTGAAAGTGTTAATCTGAAAATTAGTATTTATGTCAAATTATTAATCATAGTTTAACCATACATTTCTTCGAACGTGTGGTTTTGTCAAATTTCAACTAATATTATTGATACATTGAATTTAGATTTATTTTTATTAAGAACTATAATAAAAAAAAAAAAACATCTTGACAATACATTATTTTCTAATTTTCAGATTTGACTGAACACTCAACAGGACATTTCTGATTTCTTTTTTCTCTCTGCAAAATAAAAAAAAATATAAATAAAAATGATAAATTTTCGTCTGGTATTTATATTAACCCCTTTTCTTGTATATGACCAATATGTAAATCAGCATTAGCAGATCGCCGCTGTACGAGTACACCTGTAGTGTTAATTGAAAATGGGTTCGAAAGCTTAGTTTTTATTTGATCTACACAATTAACTTCATCACTCCGTGAGGTTCTGCGGTGACAAATTCTAGTGGAATATTGATGTTTTAATCATAATCACATCCTTTAAGCGTGAACAAATCTCCGTGCCATATATGAAACAGAACCGAACCTCAAAGTATTTAACATGAAGAACTACTCCTGCCAAAGAATTAGCTCTTAGCACTAGAAAATCAGAATATATGTGGAAAGTATTAATCATGATAACCAAGCAGGGTCTACTCAGAGCATTCCATGCTTTTGAAATAGAAATATCTGAAAATATAAAAGCAGTTTTAAGTATTATTCAATATAATCTAGAAGGTCATCCGACCAATATTGCAATACATATTATATCAAATGGCTGAAGTGAGCCAACGAAATGTTAGAAACAATGTATACAATCATGCAAAATCATATCGTATATATTTTATAAATATAATTATATTAAACTCAATAAGAAATAATTCCGTTTTACTTCTCTTATCGAAACGATACAAAAGAGGAAGTTACGGAATTGAGATAATATACAGTCTGAGGAACGAAAAAGAGAGAGAAAGAAAGAAAGAATACACCCAATCATTAAACATGAAAAATACATTACCGACTAAATTTGTATCAATATCGAGTAACAACAACATTTCGTGTTACTTCCCTTATTGAAACAAAAGATATGGGAAAGTTCCTGACTGGAGACAAAGAAGTAAAGAAAAATAATAAAAAAGAACGAACGGGTATTTATTTTTATAAAATAGAATGATTACAAAGAATACTATATATTATTGTGTATCCATTATTGTACTGTTTGTCACAATATCACGATAGTCTCAATGTACCCATTTATTATCTTATATCAATGTGTGAAAGCAACGAGGATGGTATAAGATACATGAAAGATGTAATGGCAACTGCATGTCAACCTTTGAGTAGTTTTGTATTGCTCCGGTGAGGTGAGGCAATCTGGCATTTTTGCCACACAAACCCCCATGAAGGGGCCTGTTTAAAACAAGGTATCTCCCCTATTGTATATATATATATATATATATATATATATATACAGGGTGTTTCATATGTGTCTCCATTTCAAATGCTTATAACACTTATATAATCATTTAGATACATATTCAGTTTTTAATTTTTTTTATAATTCATTAGGATTTCATACCTCTGTTGTAAATAGTCATTCTTTGAACTTTTACAGGATGTGCTCTAAATGACGTCCTTTTTGCTCAATAACGACGTCGAGTCTGTGTTGAAAATTGCGAATCACTGAGGCACATGTCTCACTACTTATATTTCTGATTTCCCTTTTTATGGCTGCTTTAAGGTCATCAGTGGTTTTCGGCGAAGGTTTATACACACGGTACCCCCACAGAAAAAAGTCCAGAGGACTCAAATCAGGAGAGTGGGGAGGCCATTCAATGGCTGTCTTCAACGAAATGAAGTTTTGGCCGAACGTCTCTTCCAACCATGCTAGCACATCTGTGGCTGTATGTGGGGCAGCTCCATCCTGATCTCAGGACAATTTGAGGATGTACAAACTTTATATATATACTTACAAATGAAAAAGATATAGAATATTGAAATGGGGACAGATATTATGAAACACCCTGTATATATATATATATATATATATATATATATATATATATATATATATATTTAACAAATGTTGTAAGTACTCCGATTCAAACTTGCAAGGAAATTAAATTTTCTTAAATATATGCCCAATCAATATTGCAAATTGTATATTAGTACAATCTGTCTTCTTCTCAAACGATTTTGATGTAGATTTCGACTAGTATATATATATATATATATATATATATATATATATATATATATATATATGGTCAACTATGTCTCATTTAAAAGACAAAGGTGTATTCATTCAGATGAACAAAAAATGACAGGGCAAACTATTTATAGATGTTAGCAAAAGTGTTAACAAGTTTATTTAGTAAAATAAAGTTATATTATCAGATTTCTTTACATATTCTTACCCAGATTAGTCGGTAGAAGACTTAGTTTGTTATTTCATTCAAAAACTCCCATAAATAAAGAAGTTCATAAAATTTCAGTGTTGGCCATATAAGCTAGATTGCATTTGTACCAGCAGTTATTTTGAGTATACACCTAACTTATATAACATGCTATATTTTGATAAGCTGATAAAACATTTTGCTCAGAATGGCTCAGTATCCATTGTGCATCATTTTTAAACACAGTTTTATTTTTTTCATACTAAATAGGACTAAGACAACAGTTACCCGCCCTTGGTTACCCTACAGCCGGATGTGCTTAAACAGAAAATAGTGACCATATTTAATGATGAATTATGGTGCATTTTTGACTAAAAGACCTGGAATAAAGAAATAAATCCTATAGAGCACAGTTAAAATAGCCAAAAAATGCCCAATTTGGAGGCCTTATTGCGCGACAACAAATGGCTGACCTATTCATTAAATTCATACGTAGATAAAATCAACAAACAATATATACATGTATACATAAGTAAATGATAAACCGTACCATTCAAATATGAATTATAAGAGACTATCATTTCATGTTTCAACTGCAAGTATTTCACATATTACATAGATAACATTATTTACATACAAATATATAAGAGATATAAGAATTATGCAACCTCTTTTAATCCTTTGGGTATTCATTCTCTTTACCCAGTGCAATGCATATCCGATGAAAAATATGTTAAAACAGAACTGAATTTCGAAAATCAACCAAATAAGCCAACGAACAAAATGTTTTAAGAAACCAAGTATTTCTCTCAACTCAGATTTGAAATAAACTGATTAAACAAGACTGCATATGTATGGTATAAAATCCAACCGTCGCCACAAATGAAAACCTCATTTTTTACAGTAACCATCGTCTGACAACTTTATATGGCTATACATACACGTAAGAACGAACATTTACATCGATAAAATACTATACATTTTCTTATATAAAAGATCATTTCTAGTCTTTAAAATTAAAAAGAACGTTTTGGCAAAATCCTGACTAAAATATTAATGGAAACAACTTTTTTACAACATCGTCCAGTTGCAAAACTCATAACATTGTTCTGAAACGTTCGTTAACAAGTCTTGTTTTATATTACCTTAGACTGGAAAGTGTAGAATCACATGCATTTCATCCTCCACATTGTCGCAGAACGGACAAAGTCTTTGCTCTATTACGTGGCCCAAGTACCGACCGGTTTCAGCTTGTTTCAACTTGTAGATGCGGTGCAACACCGCATCTAAACTTAAAAATGCTGCTCTATATGACAATGGCATACTGAGAGTACAGTAGTGTTCTTTACCAAAGAAACGTTTGAACAGACGATACAATCTTAATTTATTGCAACCATTTCTCCTCCAATTACTTTATTTATAGTCATTTGTCAACCATGCATATGTCGAACTGTAAATTAATCCATCATTGCATCAATTATGTATTTGACACTGATAAACGGACAATTAACATATACAGGATCAAGATTCAAAGAAATAAACATATCACGAACAAGATAGCATCTAATTTTACAAGAAGATTAACTATTTTGCAAACACCAATTAAAATCTTTTTACTGATTTTGTTTGTTTGTTTCGTTGGGTTTAACGTCCTACCGGCAGTATTTCAGTAATTTAGAGACGATGTCTATTTGAGACAGATATAGTTCTGCCACACTGCAATATCACGCCGTAGACATATGGTATGATACCACACCCAGTCTCATTATCCTGATACCGAGCCAACCAGTCCTTTAACTACCCTTATATTCTGAGCGCCAAGCAAGGAAGCTAGTGCCATTTTTTACGACTTTGGTATGTCGTGGCCGGGGATCCATCCCACGACCTCCCGCTCCCGAGGCGGACGTTCTTTTATTGACTCTAGCGTTATCCATGGTAACAAATTTGTGCCACTGCATACATATACTCTTCCATTAACGTAACAAAGGTTTAATCCAACTCATTTGGGAATATTTTCCTGTGCCAAGAAAGTAACGTATTTTCCTATTCTGGACAGCATTTAAGGAAGAATGATTTACATGTCCTTATCATCTTCTTCCCCGCAACGGCTGTTAAAATCTCCACATTTGTACGAGGGGCATTTAAGAAGTAATGCAACTTATCATCATGCAGCCTCGTTTTGGCACGGGATTTACATAAAAAGTGTAGCTCTATAACGAGACATCCAATTTCTACACGGACATACCAAACTTACATGTGTACATGCTGCTTTCACACTAATATATAGACAAACGCAACACATAGTCATTAGACTAGTAAAATGGTTGGCAAGAACAGTATAAAGGCAGCTGAAACTCGAAGCTATGTATAGGTTCACCTTTAACTACACGATATAGTCACGAGGGCGGAGCCCGAATGACTATGTCGTGTAGTTAAGGGCAATGATGAGCTAAGCTATTTAGCACATGGCATGTTCCTTCCAATAGCGACGAAACTTCAAAATGTGTGAGTTAAATGAATAGGTTAGTTCATAGTCGCCGTTATGTCGATACGTGTTTTCGTAATTTGTGTTCTGAATATGACACATATATTCCTTTTGGAGGAATTTTCTTCAATAAACGAGTAAGATAAAACTAAGTTTTACCAACTGAAATTTTTCTATCATAATACTTAGCACACACTACCAGCAGCACAAGAATCTCGCGTTTAAAAGCTTAGCATAAAAAGGACTTATTTTGGGATCATCACATTTATTCTTTTTTTTCGCGTGTTTAATAGTACACAGGCAGCAGGCTTTTTCCAGGTGACTAAAGATGCGATGAATCCCTAAAATATTTCAGGAATTGATTATTCAGAGGGAAAAAAAACAACTAACACGATGGCCTGCGTTTTACGAAACGCAACTTCACTGTGAAATTACTTAATATATATTTTATCTATATGTCAGTGATCCACTTAACAGCATATCATAAAATGTCTTATGTCACTAAAAGTACCCTTGTATTCACTGTCTGAAATACACGTTCTTAACATTAAGCGAATAATTTCAGTTCTCTTTGGTAGTGTTATAATGATCTCGATTCACATGATGCATGGTGCTTGCCACAAGAAAGTGATTTTTGTTGCAGGTTCTACATTATTTGATACTCTTTTTTTAATCTTTACCACTAAATTGGTCAAGTTTATGAAATGTAGTCCCCGTAAATGAAACCAATTAAACGTGTCAACTCTGCAATTTAACTCGAATGTCTCTAAAGGATTCAGCACATCGAGTAACACTGTATTTAACATACGCACCAGAACCTGCCTTTTGCCACATGGTTTTTCAACGAGTCTAGACAGTTCATTATTTTAAAGTGCAACCTCTGGCCAAGCATTAGCCAGAGTGTTTTGAATGTACATGTATATCAAGTACACACATTGGCATGGACAGAGTGAGAGCGAGATAGAGAAAGCGTTAACAGAAATACCGATATTATGTATAGAAAGAAAACTTTCATCCATTGATACGAAGTTATGGAGATTTTTATATAACTGAAAACATAATTTGAATACAACATAGTTACCTCGCTGAGTTAATTACCTCTTTTGTAATAATGTCCTCCTCAACCAAGGACCAGTTCCGTTGGGATTTTGATTGACTGATTGATGACACACACACACACACACACACACACACACATTTAATTCAATGCATTTAATAGTTCTACATTGATTTCCAGTAGCGTTTCGATTTCTTTGGAAACTCGTTTTATGCTCTGTCATGTAGAAATAATGTCGATTTCGTAATTTGTTACAGTATTAATTTCATCATGACGCAATGACACTGGCTAAATATAGACACAAGCGTGAGATTTTTATATAATTTTCTCAATATGTATTTATTTTTATTCTGATGTCAATTCAGGAAAATATCTGTTATAAAAACATGAAAAATGCCCCCGATGTGTTTGTTCAATCGCAAAGAGGAGACAGGAAATTTAATGCGCTTGCTCTCTCACTAATTACACATAATTCCTTTTTTAACTACAATTCCTTGCAAACCTTGCAAGTATTTACTTTGCTGTCATTTAATGTCCTTGTTATATTTTGACTTCTTCCTGTTGTCCCAAAGTGTCTCTACCTCATTCAAAAAGTACTAAAAACATTAGACATTATAGCCGAGGACATTGTTTTCTTTTTATGAATACAGGCTTAAACTAAGGACGAGAGACGAGTGCTGGACGCCGGACATCCAAAGATCCCAAAGTTCAGGTGAGCTAAAACGTGATTGCTTATTCTGTCCTTGAATAAATCAGCCGTAGTTTTGAAAATGGATAATATTTAAATACATTATTTGATAAAGTTGCCGAAACTACTTTGAAATTCTAAATTTAATGTGATTGAAAAGTGCTCTGGTATTTAATTATGAAGGAACGAACTTCGTGCAGGAGTCTCCTTTTAATGCCATAATGATAACCATGGTAACAATCATTTTACGAAATAAGAGCATAAATACAATATTTTAATCTTTTCACTGATCAGTCATTTATTTAGTGTGTTATAAGAGATTAAGTTTATCCCGGATGCGGTGAGTTTTGGCTTCCTTCGTTCACATGTTACTTTGTCAAATAAGTATTTAGGCACAATTTGAGCGTAAAACTAGATCGGAAACTAAATAAAATTACGTGCATTCAGATATATGATTTGGCGTGTTGGTGTGCTAGCGGGGCCGCCAGTACGACATGATATAGTCTTTTCGCGATGGCGCCAACACCTGAATCAAAATATCCAATTTATTGTTCGGGGCGTGTAAAGTAAATTGGCGTCTTGTCATTCTTGCGCCCATGCAAGCACGCACATCTCGTCGAAACGATGACATCATTATAAGCCGTGTGGCGCATAGTCGTTCTAGAGTAACCGGCATTAGCCATTTATTTTTGCAGTGCCCAAGAATGGCATTTTTAGACTGGCGGTAGCCTTTCTTACGTACCGGTAACTCAATAGTACTGTATCACTCCGCGCTCAGTAGCTTATTAATTCAATACGATTTTGTACGATTACTTCACTTAGATTGAAGTAAGTTCATGAACTATTTGGGTATGAAATTTATTAATGGAACCTCACTCAAAACCACCATGAAACAAATCAAAGCACGCAAGGCACCGAAGGACAGACGGGGATGGTATCATGAAACTAGAAAGAGTTCAGCTTTCCACTAGTAAGGCCATAATGATATATACGTTTCTGGTCACCAGCCAGAAAAAAGAGGGTCGGTAGGTAGGGAAGTTTTTTATTCTTATTTTTTTAAATGATGCGAAAAGTAAAAAAAAAGTAAAGGAAAGATTTTTTAAAGGCGGAAATGTAAAAAAAAAAAATGAAAAAAGAGGGTCTGTCAGGAGACCAGAAAGGGAACTTTTTTTTGTTTTTATTGTTTTTATTTCCAAAATGTACATATTTCAACATACATAAACATACATATATCAATAGTATTATCAATAGTAATCAATAGTATTTGTACATTTTTTTTTTTTAGAGAAAAAAAGATGATGATGATGATGATGATGGTAATAGTAGTGGGAAAAGTGTGATATTAAAGATTGAACAAAAAACAACATAAAAAAAGAGAAAAAAAATCAGAGTGAAAGGAATTTGTACAGTCAATATAATTTATAAATAAGTTTATATAGAGATGAATCAAAATGAAAACTTGTAATCTAGTCTCTGGTGTTGAGGAATAATTTCCATTTTTCTTTGAATATCTCATGTTTGTTTTTCATGAAGGCAATTGTCTCTTCAGTTTGTATATTTTTATTTAAATATTGTTTGAAATAATTAATGTGAGGAATGTTTTGATTACATTTGCATTTAAATATGAAATATTTTAATGCAAATTGTAATGTTTTGTTTTTATTTTGGTAGTTAGAAAATGATATAATTTGGTAGTTAATGTCAATTTTTTTGTTTATCATTTTATATATAAATTCTTTTATATCTATCCAAAAAGATTGTATATTCATGCATTCCCAAAACATGTGTTTATTCGAATCTGTAATCATGAAACAAAAATCGCAAAGAGATGTTGGGGTTAATTTACATTTATAGAGGTATGCATTATTAGGAATAATTCTTAATATATACTTATATTGAAATTCTCTTATTTTTGTATTTATGGACAGATTTATCGATGTTGTAAATATATGTTTCCAATTAAAGGTATCTGTATGAAGTCATGTTCCCAATTTTTAATTTTTTGTCTGTATGCGATTCTGTTAACATTAGTTGTTGTCTTAATTTTATTTATTAAGTAAGTGGAGGACTACTATTGTCGGACTCATTATAAAATATATTTTTCCATTCTTTGGGTATATTGTGTTTAATTGCTTGATACAGTAAATAATCTTTATTGCTTATATTGTATATTCGTTTCATCTCATTAAACGTGTAAAAGGTGTGAGTTCTGTTATCAATTATTTGTTTTAAATATATAATTCCTTTATCTACCCATTCTTGATTAAAGAAATTTCTATTTAATATTTAGTTGCTTTATGCTTTGTTCATTTAGGTTACTTTTAAAAATTAAGTGTCCGCCACATTTTTTAATACTGTTATTATATATTTTACTAAGTAAAGAATTTTCTTGATACAGTAGTCGTTTAATCCAACTTGCTTTTAATGATTTTAAAAAGGATTTTATTTCAATCATTTTAAGTCCACCGTCTTGATATTCTTGTATTATTAATTTTCTGTTAATTTTATCGGGTTTTGCGTCCCACAAAAATGTGAACATTATGTTTTGAATTTGATTGATGACTGAATCTGGGGGATTTGTAAGGACTGTTAATGGATATATTAGTTTTGGAAAAGCAAATGTTTTTAGTACTGTGATTTTTCCAATTAAAGACAATTTCCATTTTTTCCATTTATTTAAACATTGTTGAAAGGTTATAATTTTAGGTTCTAAATTGTGTTTGTGCATTTTTTTGATGTTGTTACTAAATGTTATACCAAGTGCAGTTGCTTCTGATGATGACCATCTGAATGTTCTGTCTTTGCAGTAAACTATATTTGAATTTCTAGTGATTCCTATTCGCAATGCAGTACATTTTTCTTTATTTTATTTTAAACCTGAGATATTTCCGAAGTCTTCTAAAGATTTAATCAGTGCTTCAAACGACTCTTTTGTCCCATTTGTAAAGAAACTTGCATCATCAGGGAACCTTTTTTTTTGGCCAAATTAAATTTGTAGGAAAACATGTGAGGTTTTTTGGCGTCAAATGACCTTTGCATATATCATGTTTAATTCACGGAAGTATAATCATTTCGTTTCCTATTTCAATTAATTACTGCAGCCTTTTCCGTTAATATTTCTGTTATGGTTGTCTTGTAATTTCGACATTTATATCGTTTTACCGTAGTCAATTCATTATCGATATAAATATTAGAAAATAAGCACCCAAGACATGTTAAAAGGCAAATTTAAATATGTTTCGAGAACAATATTACGTTTGTAACAGGCGTGGGAGCCTGAATGATACGACAACAAACATTACTTGTTGCGATGGCGCTCGCGCTTTGTACTTTTCTTAAATGCAATTTTTTAAGAACGCTGGAAAACATTATAACATTATAGTTAACCATGAGTACAAAATGCTTTGTCCATTTGGATTACAAATTACAATTTTTTTTTTTATCAAAGCTGGAGAAAATGCCGAACTCATCCAAATGGTTGTGTATTGTGATGATATCTTCCCTGTTATTCAATAGAACATTCACACAAGGTAAAACATTTATATCTAATTAAATATTTACAAATGAAGGACGTTTAACAATCCAATACACATACATCGTTTGTAAAGCAACTTCCTTTTCAAATATTGTTAAATAATCTCGTTGAAGTCTCGGGGGCCGCCCGCGATTTCAGAAATCGATATGGACATAAGCTGCCTATGTTATTTATATATTTCTGATAAAAATGATGTCAAATAAGGTGAAAAAGTAAATTCTTGTGCTCTGTACCATATCTATTTGATTATTTTTTATATTATTTGTTGTTGATGATGTTTTTTCATTATTTTAGTATATATCTTTTATTTATTTTGCCATAAAGCAGCTGACGTCATCATAATGGATATTAAAGAATAAAATAAAACAATATGATGTGTAAATCGGTTTAAAATCTTAATGCAAATTAGTACGCTTGTTTGAGTGAAGAGTTTTTTTTCATTGATAAAAAGGTAAACCTTTGAATATTTGATAACTGACTTATGATCATAATATAAAGGATTTTGTATAAGAATAGTCATTTCTTCTAGAAACCAACAGGGCCCTTAGAAAGGCCGTGTCCATGAGCAGTGAAAAGTGGTCTGCCAGCTTGGCTGTGGATGGGGATACCAACACCAACAGCAGTAACTGCCAATGTTGTGCTGCAACAAATGCGGAGGATAATCCCTGGTTACGTCTGGACATGGGCCGAAAATACAGAGTGAATAGGCTGATCATAAACGGCAGGACAGATGACCGCAGCAATACCTTGCGTGAGTTCTAAAAATTGAAGCTTTGTATATTCTACTGGATGAAACACATGATCAAATTCATTGATATATCATTGACATACCTAATCAATCATGTAGACAAATGGAATCAAGGAAAAAACTTATATTTGTATCTATTTGTAGATGATTTGAACGGGATGCAGGTATTCCTACACGTCAATGCAACCCTGCCGACCTCTGCTGTAAATGCCATAACAAGTGCTACTGGTGCACGATCTCATAGTTTTACAGCGACTGTACCAATTATCGCTCGATACGTAACATTACTGCTGGGTCTCCACAAACAGTTAATGATCTGCGAATTAGAGGTTTTCGCCACAGGTAGGAATTTCCTCTTTCAGCATTGAATGTGTTTTAATACTGATGTGATTGGCAAACACGCGGTAACACAGAAGTTCAAATACTTTCAAATAATTTCTCAGCATGAACCCTCTTGGATATTCAAATGAAAATCGACAGATCATTAATATATACAAAACAAAAGATAGATGGAAATATTTCGAAATGAATTATTTGTCGACTCTCATTTGAAATCTAAGAGATACAATGCTTAAGCTGTGCAGATATATTGGTTGCCGTATTTCTGTTGTGTTTGAAATAATCAAAGCTCTTCAGTTCCAGTTCTTCCATCTCTTGTTTCCGTCATAACATGCCTTAACCCAACGCGAAGTGATAACGGAAAAAAGTGATGGTTCCCGACTGACTTTTTTTGTAAACAACTCATTCTAGATTTTTATTAAGCGATCTCACATCTTTTTGAAGCGTAATTGTACTAGAATTATAGTTATTTCCTATAGAACTATGTAAAATTTAGTTTAAAAAAGAAACGCGAGATTAGAAGTAACAATCTCGCGGTTTTGACATTCAAACTACGGTATGCAGACTCAAGCCGAATTTAAAGTAACTGAAAGCAAATCTCGCTTATTTCATTTTTGTTGATGGTATTGCAAATGGATAGGGCGAGATTGCGATGTCCCTAAAAGGATTCCGTACAAATTTGTTCAGTTATATTTTTTCCTATTTATGAAAGCTGTCCAGTTCCTTTTCCTACAAAAATACATGATCAAATTACTAGATTAAGGCTGTATACACAAACAGGATAAGAAATCGGACTTGATATCTACTTACACAACGAACAAAGACCGTACGTTAAGCATTTTTATGTTTCAAAACAATATTGTTATCAAGTTTAAAAAGTTTAAACTTATTTATTTTACGTCGATTGGGAAACAAGTTCTTACAACTTATACTAATCCCTCTCAACGGTTCCTGGGTTGGACCAGTACATTGCGCATGGGAAGGTAATGAATAATCTTGAAACCACAGCCTTCAGATCCGTAATCGGACACGTTACCACTGGACCACGGCGCCCTCAAACCGAATTTAAAGTAACTGAAAGCAAATCTCGCTTATTTTGTTTTTTGTTGATGGTCTGTAAATGGATAGGGCGAGAATGCGATAAGATAATATTGTTATTAAACATGATATCCTTGGATTACCTTATATGTAAGGTATTTTTTCAAATAAGGTTATCAAATTAAATATTATCTAGCAAATCGATGGCACCGAAAGACATTCCAGGAAAGAGAGGGTCTTTTTTATATTAAAAAAATATATATACACCTTTCAGGCAACCCCTTTTTCATTTCACCTAAGAGAATTTAACAAATCAATGTATAATACCGCTTAAAGTTTTTTAAGATTGTAACTCTCATACATGTACATCTTATTTAATATGTTAATGACAAGATTGCACAAGTGGGACATACGGCGTCATGTGCGAGGAAAACTGTGGACAGTGTTTTAACAATGAATCATGTGACCACGTGGATGGTCACTGTAACAAGTGCTCCGCTGGATTCATTGGTACTAAATGTCAAGAACGTATGTTAACCTTTCCTACTTTGACAAAGGTTTGCTTGATGTGATATGTTTAAACTATCCAATGTATTTATGTTCGGTTGTATGTATCTGTATAGTATAATTTATCACCTATAAGGTCAAATGTGGATTGAAGCAAATTACTTCTGAATGAATCAGTGTAATAAATTTTGATTCGGTTTTAAATGTTTTCATAATTATTTGTTGTTTTGTTGAATAGATAAAAATATTCTACATATCACTTAATGATGCGTGAACTATCTGATGTACATTTTTTGCTAAATATGTAATGTTGATAGACATAGTGGGTTTCAATAAAATCCTGTTATATTAATGAGACTTATGACCATCTAAATGTCTTGATTACTGTGTGTTCAATCTATTCAAGATTGTGCTGACGGAACGTTTGGCAAGATTTGTGAGGGAATATGTCATTGTAAAAACAACGTTCCATGTGACCGTATAACCGGGCATTGTCCAGACAATATTTGTGATCATAGATGGACAGGATATAATTGTAGTATAAGTATGTATCATGATGAAAAAAAAAGTTACATATCAAAACTTTAAAGTTACACAAATTTATATTCATAAATAAGTTTTTAGTTACTATAGTGACAAGTGCTAAAACATAAATACACACTATAATAAGCACTCGGCCTACTGGGCCTACCCATGTCACCTATCATTAATATAAACATTGTCATATTATGTATTATGCCATATAAAACATTATAAATAGGTCAGAGTTATTGATTATATTTCCTTATCTTAAATCATAACCTTTTACTTAAATTATGAATATTTATGACTTTTGGAAAGGCACTGTTACAATTTCACTGTCCAGGTAGAAATGTTGCCCTCGGAAAAACAGTCGTTATGAGCAGTGTGCAATCACCAGCACTCCAAGCAGGTTATGCTGTTGACGGTATTCTACGTGGTGAAATGGATTCTTATTTGTGCAATTGCTGTGCTGCCACAGGCAAGCAATGGAACCCTTGGATACATGTTGACCTTGGTGGAATCTTCAAGATATTTTCTGTCACTGTTTATGGACTGGCTAAGTATAGAGGTAAATATTACTACTTTAGTTGTTTGTTCCCTACCGATTGCAGTTGCCGACTGGTTTTTCATTTTCAGCAGCTGCCGTAAACCGTAGGTTCAGTTACTGGTTATAGCACATCAAAGTCGTGAAGTAAGTACCTGCTGGGTGCTAAACATATAAAAATATATAGATATAAACCTATTAAATCATTAACATATCTATAACTTTTATGATTTTATCATGTTGAGATTTATCATATGCCAATATGCTTAAACAGCTATATTTGTTATAAACTTCACGTATTTTCTTATACTAAGCACATTATATATGATTTATTGGCCGATTATTTATTACTCCTCGTCAGGCATATGTTGTCAATATGCTTATTCTGTTGAACTCAAACAGCTGGATTACATGTATTTGATTGGACTATTTTTTATTGCATTTGTGTAATATTAACTGTTATGTTGATCATGTATGAACAATATGTACTACATTAAATCGTTGTTTTCAGCTATTGTCTCGAATTATTTTCTTGGTGTAAGATTACATAAAGTCTAAGTCGTTCACAAGTCCTGCCATTCATGCTTTTTTCTATTGTTTTAATCCCAGGTTACTGAGTTCAGATCACATGATAAGAAAAAAGAGTTTTACTTAACTCTCTCACTAAAATAGTAAATGAAAATGTTATTAAGCTCCTGAGGCTCGCTGAATAACATTTTCCTGATCTCGAAATGAATTGACAAACTAATGTCAGGTTATATATATATATATATATATATATATATATATATATATATATATATATTTATACATGTATATATATCAGTGTTAAGCAGTTATCTTTTTCAAACAACCAGATATTACCTCTCATCCTACACTGCAAAAAAATAAATAACAAAAATAATAATAATAAAAATAAAAATGTGTACATGTATTACTTACCTTCAAGTAGGGGCCACCTGTGTTAAACAACAGTTTTTTGCTATCCTGTTGATCGGTCACTGAAGACAGATTGGCTGTATTCGTAGCAAGAATCTATATCATATGATATCGTACCCAGACTTGTTACGATAGGAAAACGACTTTACATTATTTTTTTCCCCTTTTGCTCTAGTGCTTCCATACGACAATAACGAAGTACTGATATGAAAATATTCCTTAAATGATACTATATAAGAATTACTGTTATATAATCATACTACAGTTATCACATCTCTAGTTTTCCATCTAAATAATAAACGCATAATTCAGTTAACAAATTTAATATTACTTCTAATTTTCATTATTTAGTAATTCCAAGAAAATAAGAAAAACGTATATATACAAATGTATATTTCAGAAAAAACAGATAGTGTACACACACTTATATACTTTCATCACAATGAATCAGACTTTGGGAATCTGACAAAATTCATAACTACTGATACAATATCTGAAGTGTTACTTCAGCCTTACATCTTGACAAGGTTTCTCACTTTCTCTCGGAAGGACCATTCGCAACTTGGATTTTGTGAAATACAAGTATACGGAGGTAACATATTCTTGTTTCAATGATGTGACATTCATGATATAATTAAATTTAGATATTGGTAAGTTATTTTTTCTTTGACTAGATGAAATATTTAAGCTTGTAATCTGCTTATTCAAGTCTAGGAAATGCCTCATTATTTTGAATCATATTTTATAAAACTACTAAACATGGAAACCATTAACGGATATAAGGAAATGAAACACAAATATTTTAAGGGAATAATACGTGTAGTTGATTTTTGGATTAATATTAATCTAGAGTGTCCACTAGGAACGTTCGGTCCGGATTGCAGGCCCTGTTACTGTGACGGCCCTCCCTGTGATGTCTGGGACGGTGTGTGTCCCTCGGGGAAATGTCTGCCCGGGTATACGGGAGGCAACTGTGATCAAGGTATTTTAGATAATGTAGTTCGTAAATTTTAAAAGTTTAAAGAATGAATCAGCATACTCTTACTCTATTACTAGATACTAAGATATGCATATCAAAGCTATCAAGGTATACGTCTCTCATCCTTATTAAGGCCCGATTTCTTTGCGTTTAAGGCTCATAATCAAATACAAAACAGGTAAAACAAATATTTGCAGCCCAGGGAACTTGTGGAAAATATTTGACTTTTATCAATTTGCATTTAGACATAATAAAATGTTTATCTTATCCAAGATTCAGCAACCATTTTGTTATTTTTTTCCACTAAATTAAAATCGACGATGAGCTTACTGATAAATTAATAAACGAAATAATTTTATTTCAAATCATTCTTGATTTATGACAGTATAAACATTGCGGTAACCAGTTATCATAGCTGTTTAGTCAAAGTATTAAACTACATATTTCAGCGTAACCACTCAAATTATTTCCAACACTCATCAATGTTGTCACACTGCGGCATTAACTAATAGCGTACAGATTCATATTCCTTTCAGAACAATATGTAACTGGTCGCTAAAAAGAGTACCGTGTTACACACATTTAGTATCATTTATAAAATAATATGTGCATATTTTGGAAAAAGCCTGTCCGGACGGAACTTATGGGTTAGGTTGTCTCGACACTTGTCATTGTGAGAGCAGCTCGTGTGACCACGTGTTTGGGTGGTGTCCTGGACAGGAAGAATGCCCAGGACGATCGGAGGTTGATTGTATCAAACGTAAGATATATTCATATAGTTTATTATTATTATCATTTCGAATAATATACCTACTAACAAAATTAATAGTCACTTCATTCTTTTGATGAAAATTCAAGAAGTAACCGTTTGTGTTAGAATGTCCTGTACAGATACGACTGTCTCTATTTCTTCGTTCAAAAATACAGTCGAAGAGGCGTTTAAAGTATTACATTTTTAAACATTTTTTAAAACCCTTTTCTTATTTTTTATGCAAATCATTAAGTTATGTAATTCTTAATTGTATTTCTTTGCCTAACAGCATACTGTATTTTTGAATATTTTTTTAAGAATTAAAAGATGGTAACTGCTTTGGACATCTATATATTATCAATAATAAAAAAATAATATTTTAATTTCGCTATTTGATTTTGCTCATTTATTTTGTTTTGAATTATGTCATTAAAGCTCTTTTAATATTTCAGTTTCAAAGTCAAATGTCCTAACAATTATTTTAAATAAGGTACAAAAAATGTGGCACTGAGGAAGACGGTAACAATAAGCTCACAGTTTCCAGCGCCAACTTTATCGCGAGTCATGCTGTTGACGGTAAGCTACTGGGATCACAGAACTCAGGCACGTGTTACTGTTGTGCGGCTACACGCAAACAGTGGAACCCCTGGATACGTGTGGACCTGGGCGATGTGTTCCGGATATTTACTCTGATTGTTTATGGTCGGACTGAATTGGAGGTGCATATTATTTTTTTCTGGAGAACAATATAGATTTTGAAACATATAATGATGTCGCCGCTTATAATTGTCCTCGAAGGAATTCAGTCCATTCATAACAAGGATGGAACGCACTCTGGGGTACAACGCACTTTGAGGTCTGACCCTATAGTGCGTTACGCTGTTTTGGGTCAGAATTGGACCCCAAAGTGCGTTGCATTGTTGGCTAACTACATCCGATAGAATAAAATCAAACACACTTTGGAGTCAGACCTTTGAACATACTGAATGTTAATGAAATAGCGTGCATTTGAAGTAGTTTCACTAGTATTTTTGCTAATCTTGGCAGTTAATTTGCTTATATAAAATTACTTAAAGTCCCAGTATCTTATTGATGTTAGACCTTAATCTGAATGCACTTACAACATATATAATTCAGTTTTAATTTCATTACTGAAAGACTTCTACAAATGCCTAATTTACAGGAAAGATTCTATCAGAAAAATGCAAAAAAAAAATTGTGGCTGTCTCGTTCTATATTTAGCTCAGAACAATGACAGCATAAAATTAACATATTCAGTCTATAGAAAAAGTCCATTAACTTCTGAAACAACCCATGTACACCGAGACATCCGTGGTTTTACTGAACAGTGTGTTTCAGAACAAGCTCCGCCCATGTTTCTCACTATTTTGCCCTGTCTGAATAATTAAGACTTCCGGGCGAATATTTCATTATGTGAGCTTAATAAAACATTAAGAGGTTAATCAAACATCATTTGAGGCTCTGCTAATTAGAAATTTTGAAAAATATATTTTCCCTGCTAAAACGCACTGGGGCTTTAAGGAGTGTCATGGAAACCTCTGGGACATATTGTATATGAATAAACAGACATTTGGTTAACCTTAAGCATCTCGATGTTATTTTCTTAGACTAAATTGCTTTATGATCTTATCTTTGCACAATAAAATTCGTTTTGTACCTCATTCTAAAACGTTTTTACCTTATCATCATAATTATCCTTATTATTATTATCAGCATCGTCATTTATCATCAGATTTATAAGTAATTACACATGGTGATAAAACAGATGTAACTCAACAGATGCCACGTGCTTTACACGTTCTAGCTTAGTTGTTATGGTAAAGTATATCATACACATATGCACGTTATTGTACTGACATTGCCTTTTGCTTATTGAATTACATGTATGAAAATGTTGGCGTTTTCTTTCTTAATTGACAGGTTTCAGTATGAATTATTTTTGACCTCACAAATTCACCTGCGTAGTAGTACGTCAATGTTTTAAATTCAGTAACTGTTTTCTGTCCTGGTTATTATAGCCTGCTTCGCGCATGCGCTTCGCAGTCTAAAATGGATAGAAGAGAGTGTGATGCGCTGTACTTGACTTATATCGAGTATATATAAATGATACAAATGTAATACGCATAGCTGATAGTGACGACCTTGGCCAGGACATACGCGATTGTACCTATGATGCTCAGGAGGAGAAGGAATGACGATGATGATGATGATTATGTTGTCTTGCATTAGGCAAATGATCGTAACGGTCGATCATCTATGTTAAGATACAATCGATGATTGACCCCAAATGCGATAGTATGGGTTATATCAACACATTTTGGCGTCCATTTTCGGAGCTGAACCCAAAGTGACCCGACCGCACTTTTGGGTCGGACCACATGGTGCGTCGGGCCCCAAAGTTCATTCCCACAAAGCTCATGTCTCAGATATATTTAGTAAGAAAGTAAAATTATGGCTTACTTAGCTAAGTTTGTTTTAGGTTTATCAAATGTAATGAAAATAAAATTCTTTAGAATGATATGACATTGCGCGAACATGTATGTCATATTATTATCATTCGCTTATGTGCACCTTTTAATATACAACACAGCTTAACCTATAAGTATTTATTTCAGAGACGTTCAACAATATGAATATATATCTCCACCAATCAGAATCTAACAAGGGTAAAGCAGTAAAAGTATTCAATACATCTGATGTTTTTATCAACGAGAGGTTTTATCCAGAAATACCGGCTCGATATGTGACCCTGCAACAAATGGGATACTTGCTGACCGTGTATTGCGAGGTTGAGGTGTATGTAGGTTTGTATTATAAAATAGATAATAACTCATATCACAGTTGAATGAGAAGTGTATCTGATAAAAGATCTATACCAGAATATTAGAAAGTAAAGAAATAAAACTGGAGAATACTAAATATCTTTGTTTATTTGATGAATACATATCGATTTCTTTAACTATTATCTATTGTGTCTGCGCAAAAGAGTGCCCTTCCGGAACGTTCGGACCCGACTGCAGACCCTGCTACTGCGCCGGTCCTCCTTGTGATATCTGGAACGGGTGTGTCCCTCGGGCAAGTGCCTTCCCGGGTATACTGGACCGAGATGTGATCAAGGTTAACCATGTTATAAATACTCAAAGCATTTTAGCCACATAATAGCATAAATGATATGGGATTAGTATTGCCAAGGTGTTCTTTTTTCCATGAACATGCTTAAATATTAGATATATTTATTTAAACTTGAACTCACGCGAGGAAGCCTTCCAGCTGGCTTGCGGTAGGTCGGTGGTTCTATCCGGGTACCTCTGTGTACTCGTGTCTTCTCACCGTAATTACTGACGTCGCTATATGATTGAAATAATATCGCAGCGACGGTAAACCCCAATACAAATACAAAATTAACCTTGAACTAGTTCACGAACTGTTGGTTAATTTTCAGACACCGCATTTTTTAAATTAAAAATACACCAAATGCACATACAATTCATGCTGACAGCAAAAATGGTGACAGTCAGGCTTTTCTTTGACAGATTATGTCAGTATTTCTCACAATAATTTTGTATTTAGTATATAAAATTTAGCAAAAAAAAATCTATCTAACGTTTTTCCTCAAAATAGATAAATCCATTTTAAGGAATATCAAATATCTTTTATTTTGGAGGCACTTATTTTGAAATATTGCATTGATTGTAACATCAATCATTTCAGGGAAACCTATAAATTTAGCGTTAGGAAAAGTAGTTGAATTAAGTTCACCGAATCCGTTAATGAACTACAATGCCAGCCATGCTGTTGATGGGAAGCTCCTCGACAACAGGCATCCCGACACATGTTTGTGTTGTGCTGCCACGGGCATACAACAGGATCCTTGGTTACAACTGGACCTGGGGATTGTGTACAAGGTGTCAACAGTGATTGTGTATGGCGTCAGAGGTATGTGACCCATTATAAATATGTATATAGAAAAGATATATTTAGAAAACTACAAGTAGAATGCAAAAAATATTTCAACCTTTGGCAATTATCTTTTTATCAGCTGAGCTACCATTTTTGTTAACTCCATCAAAGGTATTTTTATTGAATCCTTAGTGTTTTAGCCCTTTCCCTCATAGAGAACACCATGAAAAGACCTATGCGAACAGCATAAAACCAGATCAGCCTGCGAGTAACTCGTTTTATGCTGTTCGCTGCTCCTCAGTGGTCTGGAAATGAAGATTTTATAACTAAATTTGGTAAGGTTTAACTGTGGTTTTCTGCAGATCAGGCTTTATGTGATACCTCCTGAGTGCGTCAAAATGAGTCTATATGAGAAAAAGGGTTAATGAAGACAAATACCTTCCTCAAGTAAGGAATTATATACTACCACGAGGTCGGTAAGATCATAGAAGGCTAGACTCTGTCGTTTACGTATGTGTCTCTAAACCGTCTATATTCGTATCGCACGGTAGCTTGTTAATCATTCCACCGTTTTTGTTTTTTTGTTGTTTTTTGTTTGTTTGTTTTGTTCAAGTCAGAAGTAATAGACCGGCTACTATGAAGAAACATACACATTGAATGCAATATACATATCTGAAATTGTTGTTTACAATCTCTTTATTTCAAATGCTAAGAGCTGTTTGTTGCATTCTAATTATTTGCTATTGGCTATTAGAAAAAAAAACATGATTACAAATGCTTACTTAGGTTATAAAAGTTATTTGTGATTGTTTTCAATTTAACATGCTTTGTAAATTACATAAAGACTTAAAAGCTAAAGCTTTCAGATAGCAAAACCTTTGATTATCTTAACAAAATATACTTTCCTAAAAACTGACATACCTTACTGTTAACCTCAATGACCAAAAAGTTTGATTCACAGACGTTCTCAGTGAGACGAAAATATACCTCCACGAATCAAAAACAGAACGCGGTGATGTCAGCAGACATGTACCATCTCATGGTGCTGTTTTCACTGAGATGTTTAAACCTAGCGTCCCAGCAAGATATGTGACTTTACTTCAAAAGGGGAGTAACCGGACTATCTTCTGTGAAGTACAGGTATATGGAGGTAGGTAGATACAAGGAGTGAGTGGATTTAAAAGCCTATTATTTTTCCAATAAAGCGGTTAAAATTACAACTTTTATTATTATTACGAATAAATTCAATATGTACACAAACCACGAATACAGCATAACTGCAATGCATCAATTATTATATGAAAGACAGAATATTTTACAAATATATTTCACTTATATATAAAAATACCTACAAACAAAAAGCTAAATGACGTAATTTTAACAGCATTTTCAATGCGTTTATCTGTTACTGTTCATCAGATATTTGCATATAATGTACATTTGCTTTAATATAACATACGTCAATACAATTTTTTTTTCATGAATATCGTATCATTATTACAAATAATTGGCCTTTGACTAAAGCAGCTCGTTCACAGATGCTCATTTACTTGGGATTTGATTTTTAACTACATGTGTGTATTACGTCTATCAATATCAATCTACAGACGCATTGTCACCCATTTTAACCATCATTGATCTTACAAAAATGAACGGTTCCCCCATCACGCACAATACCGTCACAAACGGTATTGAATCTATATTTAGACTGATGAAACCTATATTTAAATTCGATCACTTTTCATGCATACGCTTCATAAGTCGCTACCCTGAACTGTCATGTAGTGTATCTTTTTCTTCAGGGATTCGTATTCCAAAATTTACCAATGTCTTCGATGTTGCGTTTACGTAATGAGCGTTTTCCTGTACATTGTCACCTAAACTTTCTGAGTTATTTTATCAGAACAGAAATACTTCATCAACATTAACATGGTAGAGAAGGATATTTTTAAATTTCTATTAATCATCTGTGAACGAGCTGCTTTTAAAATTTTTAAACAAATACTAAACAAGTAGGATACTGCTATGATTTGCGTCATACATTTAAGTATCAGAGAAAATATGTTGTTAATTTGCTACCATGCATGTACGTTATGTTTATAACCTAAAGAGTCAATTATTATGGTTTTGTAATTATATATCTTTATATAAATATTCATATATAATCAATAGAAATCTCATTCAAGATTAAAACGCAACATAAAGTGTTACGTATGCGATCTTTTAACAATGTAAGGACTATTTCATGATTTATTGCGTGATGTACTTTTCATGTCAGAGTGTCCACCAGGAATGTTTGCTCCTGACTGCAAACCCTGTCACTGTGACGGCTCTCCCTGTGATGTCTGGGACGGAGTATGTCCCTCGGGAAAATGTCTGCCTGGGTATACTGGACCGAGATGTGATCGTGGTGGGTCATATGACACTTATTCATAGTATGGCTTTCAAATTAACATTAAACATAAAATTTAGAAGACTTATGTTGTTAGGAGCCAAGCGGAACTAGAAAGAAAAAGCCAGCTGCAAACTTTATAACAATAATAAAATTCATTTAACAATAAAGTTTACAAGATATTGTGCAAAGATTATTTTAAAGTAATGATTCAGTAAAGACAAAATACCAGTATGAAATTACCTTAAATGTATAATCCTAAAATATCTAAATGTATTGAATGTCCTTCACTGATCCTGGTATAGTTTACAATATAAAACAATTAAAAAATGATAATCCCGATGTTCACTAAATATCCCACAGATGAATAAAGCCCAAACTTCTAGTAACTTATCCAATGTCCTGACCCTAACTCACTTCCCTGTTCCACTTATATAGTTAAAGCAGATTTCTAGAACCGTATAGAACATTCTGTTTAAATCTACAATCATGGCAATAAATGAATAATACTTGGAAGTTTCTAATTCAATATCTACTGACACCAGAAACTTCCAGCAAATCTAGTCTTTCTTTACTAGAAACTTAAGATATTTCTATATATTTCAAGAGATTTTCAGAATGTTCTACTGATAGGTATATGCACATAACAATATATTACTTGCACTATAGTTTAAACTTATTTATTGTTTCGTGGTTTGGGAAACAAGTTCATATACTAATCAGCCTCGACGGTTCCTGATTGGAGTAGTACGTTTCTCCTTCACGCGATTTGAACCCACAATATGCGGGTCCGCAATAGGGTATGCTCCACTTGACCATGGCACCCATTGAAAAGTATTTGCACTATCATCATATCATATAAAGAGCACGTAACTCTTACATAATTGATTAATCAATTTTTAAGAGTAAACTTCCCTAAGTTGCATACTACCTGGCAAAGATTATTGCAAACAACAACAATATCTGAAGAATCGGCAATCTTACATATGACTTAATAATATTAAAATATGAAGACAAGGTTATATCGTGTTAAACGAACAAATAGACTGCGTTTTGCATTTATGCCAATCATATTTTAACAACTGTCCAGCACACGATTAACACAGATTACCCTGACACTACTGTGGCATAGAAAGAGTTGTATGCTTTAAAATCGCTTGAAATAAACAATAACGATAATTCCTAGATATGTCTTACCTTTTTTACCACTAAGATTACAACTGACAAAGATTTTCAGAGCTTTCGTATTTGAACAAAAATACATTTACATGGACATCATTTATTTTTGAACATTTAGTAGCTGATATTCAATTCCTTAATATCTACAGTCACTGACAGCCACGTGCTATTGTTTTAATTGCTCAGTTAAGACTTTCATAAGTTTCAGTTTAAAAACATACCAGATATATACAGGTTTGATGTTCTATTTATCAGCATTCTAATTTGAAAAAATGACCTTTTAAATTATCTAATATACACGGTTTTATTATTAAGTTTACATTGAGTTACAAATAATTTAAAAAACGATTACCATGAATTTTTAACTCAAAGTTTTTAGGTATGGGGTCACATATTGGTGTGTATGTGTGTGTGGGTGAGAGTCATTGATGAGGTTGGGTCAAAGTTATCTTTTGTTCATCCTTAATTCAGGATATCTTCTTGTTGAATTTTCCAACTATTCTAATGTTTATCTTCGTTAAACTTTACAAAAATAATTTATCAAAAGAAATCTTGTGCTCAACTCAGGACTCAACCTTTTGATATTGTGATTCTATTTGTGTTGTTGTTGTTGTTTAGCTAAAGTAAATGCCAAATACTTATTTATTTTAGATGTCAACGTAGCGTATCAACAAAAGGTGACCATGAGTTCAGTCCTGTCCTGGACCGACTGGGGTCCCGACAATGCTGTGGATGGAATAGTTCCGGCTTTGAGAGGTGGAATCTGCGGATGTTGCTCCTCAACCAAGATTCAAATAAACCCATGGATACGTGTCGATTTCGGGGATATTTTTAAAATATTTACCGTCCTTATAAATTTCAACGAACCAGTAGGTATGTTTTGCTTTACTACCACATTTTATAAAAGTAAATGTAATGCATGGGCTACATATATCGGACAACGCTAAACGTTATTTGTTAAAGTATTTTCATAAGGTATCTTTAAAACTCTCTCTCTCTCTTCTCTCTCTCTTCTCTATACTATATCTCTCTATTATATATATATATATATATATATATATATATATTTCATCATCATATTAAATTACGTCGATACATCATAGAATGCAATTAACAATTAATTATAGTTTTGACTCTTTTCATCAAGGAGATGATTCGACAATATACGTGAATCTTCAAACCGTCCTCGAAATCTTTGACGAAGTTCTGATAAGAGTAAATACCGACATAGTAACATTCAACCGAACATTTACACGCCCGGTCTTAGCGCAGTATGTTACTGTTGTTAAGAAAGGATTCAGTCAGCTGAGCATTTGTGAAGTAAAGGCTTTAACGGGCGGTTTGTATATACTTTCTACTTATAAACAAAGAAACATGTAATGAAAAAAATATATGGAATGTTTATTTTGTGTGTCTGTAGAAACATGTTCTAAAAAAAGAAAGAAAAAAACAAAAACAACAATATCAGAATAGGAATATGTGGTATGTATCATCTAATATTCAGTATACAATTGCAGAAAAAACATTGAACATTTTCGCTCCATATAATAATTATTATATCAATTGTAAGTTAATAATTATGTTTTTTTATATCGAGATGTATTTCAATTATGACGTTCATCATCTGTTTCTTTTGCTAACTGTTTAGCTTACACACTTGATAATTATTATCATTGATTATTCATTTTTAATTGTTTTTTTAAGTACAATGGTACTTACTGGAGTTAAGTAATTTCTATTTCATTTTCAGTTTGCGGCAATGGAACGTACGGTCCAGCGTGTGAGCACGCCTGCCACTGTGCTGGTCCAACATGTGACACAGAGACCGGGTATTGTCCTTCGGGTAGATGTCAGTCCGGATACACTGGCTACAGATGTGAAAAGGGTGTGTAGTTATAAAACTTACGTATGTTCCTATATAGGTCACTCGATGATCATGCAAACTGTCCGTTGGTTGTTTTCAATTAACATTCATATGACCAGTAACTTACTTGACACTGTGTTTTAAAAATGTTTCTTTTTTTAAAGAGTAAATTACCACTTTAACGTATCTCTGTCTTTGACATTACGAAAGTTTGTCCGAATGGAACGTACGGCGAGAACTGCACGATGCGATGCGGAGCCTGCCTCCACAATGTCCCTTGTGACCATGTTGATGGTACATGTAGACTCTGCCAGGATGGGTATACCGGCCACACGTGTACTGAAGGTAGGAACGCATTTTATATACTCAAATTAATTTAAGGACGTTTCAGCGGGTTACAGCTAATTTTGATTTTGGTACTTTTTTTTGAATTTCTCATTTATTTTAAGTAGACTGATAGAAGAAAACCTAAATTTTAAGATTCATGTGTTAAGAATATCATAGAAATTTTGAAGGTACAAAAAGTCAGTGTTTTTATGCAAATTTGGCTAAAATTTCAATAAAATAACAGTTTTAGTTAAAAAAATAAATCTGGCGAGGTATGTATTTTTTTACATTTTCATAAAGCATATATATCAGAGAACTGACTCTGAAAAAAAAATAAAGGAAATCCGTCCATTGAATTTTTTTTTATTTAGAATAAATATATATAAAAAATACAGTTTTAGGATAGTTTTTGTATACTTGGTCCGGGCACAAATGAGATTTTATGCCCGTTTTCGTATTTCAATGCATATTTAAGAGTATTTTTATCTGTAACTTATGGAATACATTATAAGTAACAAATGGTGAAAAAATATTTAAAAAATATCATTTTAATATGCTGTTACAGTATTTAGAAACGAAATTTTTCTTAATTTTTAAGCCATGTTTTTTTCAACATATTTTAGCAAATAGTGATGCTCTATCATAAGCTTGATCTAAAAAAAAAGCATGGTGACCCCCTTTTGAACTTATATATCTTTTAGTTAAAGTCTAAAGTACTTATATGTACATTTTTAGAAAAATCTGTCCGTTAGATGTTGTTGTTGTATTGGAGTTTACCGTCGCTGCGATAGTATTTCAATCATATAGCGACGTCCAGCTAATTACAGGTGGAGGAAGACCCCGAGTACACAGAGGTACCCGGGTAGAACCACCGACCTACCGCAAGCCAGCTGGAAGGCTTCCTCACATGAAAAATCCGAAGTCCCTACCGGGATTCGAACCCACAGCGGTGAGGGGCTGAGAGATTTGTAGTCCATGACTGTAACCGCTCGGCCACGGCGGCCCCCTGTCCGTTAGAAAAAAACAACAAAAAACCTCAAACGCCTTTAAGTACTCCACATTTTTTTTTATTTTCGAGACGCAAATCCTTGAATTGTCTTCGTTTTCCTTTCCTTTTTTTTCTGCAAAATGAATCCAATTAAATTTTAGACCATTTGCCCGCAATCCTATGAGTGTTTTATAATCCACATACTATAAATTATCAACACACACATCGAAATGGTAAGCATGGACTGTTCTAAAGCTTACTTTTGTATGGTTATCTCAAACTACAAAATTATGATATTTTTTTACTAGTTTCAGTTTCGGTGCCGATGTTCAGTTAATATATGTTTTCATATCTTTAACAAAACATTGACTTAAATGAAATAATATTAAAACTACTGTAACAGGGTCTCGTTCAACAACTCCTTGGTTCAGTTTTTCATACATGTATTCAAGTATAGAATAATATTGAATAATTTAGAGGGCCTGAAAACAGATTTATACAATAATAAATACAAATGAAAAGAAATCTGTCAATATTACTCGATAACTTAAAATAGCAGACCCGTTGAAATAACAGTACATCTTAGAATATATACACTTACGATCGGTAACTAAACAGAATTATACTGTGCTTCTTGAAAACTATGATAAGTATGGCGTAGAATATATGTCTGATGCCGAAGTGGCAGAAGGGAAAATTAACATATATAAGGTTAGTGAACAAAGGATTAACATAAACCATGCACACTGTTCAAACATGATCAGCTGACAAAACGGTTCACAATGACAGGACATGGACAGTTCACATGCCACAGATACAAACTCACAGCTGACAGGACAGAACAATACAAGACAGCTTTACACAACTGATACGTTTCACTAATTTCCGTTCACCCTTTCTGGGGGATGTTTTTTTTATTTGATGAGTAAAAGACAATCGAGATTTTTTTTTCAAAACGTTCAGATTTTCCTGAGTCTTCGATAGTGTATCATGCGATCTATGAAAGTAGTACATAAAAACAGGGGTCACAAGCCTTAGAAAAAATATGAGTGTTTTCATAATTATACCCTTTCTGGCAGCAGTTTCGAATGAATTTAACCTTTTAAAAGAAAGCCTATTTTTTCTCTCAAATAAATTACAATTTATTTGTAAATGTTATGTGATTAAAATGGTGAAATATCAAGTTAATGAAATAACATGAATGAATGGATAACGTAGAATCATCCTGCATGTATTATTAAATTCCATCACATATGGCATATCTCTATTTTGAACACAAGTTCATGTACAAACAAAAGTATTTGTTTTAAACACTATTTTCTCTAATTTTCAAACATTTAGATTTTTCTCTTATTTCTTCACTGAATACTATTTATATATCTATCTTTGAGATAAAAGTTTAATATATATATATATAAACACTTAAAACAATAGATCACATAGAATATCATCTACATGTAATTAAGTTACTTGTTCACTGATACACTAACATGGTAACATAACATTTTCAACATTATATAATTATATACTACTATAGGGAGTTGTTTACTATCACTGTTAACTTTTAATTGAGGTATATGCCATCATGCAGCTTTAGGTAGAATCAACATAGGCGTCATCGCTGGCGGTATCACGGGACCACTGTGTCTTATTGTCATCGTGGCAATCATAGCCGTCTTCCTACGAAAACGATATCGGTAAGTTAACTTTGTTTTTGAGCTAATCCTAAACAATACAATCAATTTAACCTGTTACAGTTTCCTATACGTTACTGATTAGACTGGTGATAATGTTAAACATGTAGGACAATATGTTCTAGATTAAAGGAAGTTTAAACGAAGTTTATGTTTCTTTAAAAGCTCAAGCATAACGGACCAAAGGTATGTGAGCTACAATAAGAAGGCAGAGGCTTCCGACGCAAATTCAGAATACTCGACGATTTAGACGTGAAATCGAGATGGAATTAAACATGCGACTACTTTGTTGCATGTGAAACATTTGGTTTATATTCTGTATCTGTTAATCATACGAATATGTTGTTGATTGTATAAAATGTGATTTACGTTCTGCAATCTGTAAACTATTTGACTATTCATTTAACTGTAAATAATGTTATATATATGTTGTAATCTTAAATATATTAGACAATTTTTTGACTGTGTAGAATATATAATTTTCTTAGCCACCATGTGTAAATATCTAACATTCTGAACAAATAATGGTAGTACAACAATAATTCAGGTGATGATATGTATGGAAATTATTGTCACTCATTACACAGGTCATTTATAAATATTGTGGCTGTAAATATTTGATGCAGTCATACATATAATGATTTTAATTTAAGGACGTTTCAGCGGGTTACCTTTGATTTCAAATTCTCACTCCTTGAGAAGAATGTTATAGGAAAACTCAAAATTTTAAGATTCCTAGAATAAAACATCATTAAAAGTATATTTGCCAAATGGTTAGGATCGAAAAAGTCACATTTTAGTATTTTTTGTGGAAATGTGGCAAATTCTTTTAAAGAAAAGTGAGTTTTAATTAAAAAAACAGACACAGGCATACATTTTCTTTATATTTTCAGAAAACTGTTATATCAGAGAACTGAATCTGAAAAAATAAAGGAAATCTGTCCGATGATTTTCTTTTTTATCAAGAAAGATATATATAAAGTATAATAGCTTTTCAGCAGTTATTAAATATTTTTTTGGCCCAGAAACACTGAAAATATTATTTTGATTTGTTATAACAGTATTTGATATATGTATATATAATGTAAAAAAAATAAAATAAAATAAAAAAATAATAAAAAATAAAAATAAAGCAAACAGTCATTTTTTTGTTGCCATAAGCTTAAACTCTAAAAAGGTCATGGTAACCTCCTATTTTAGTCATATATTCAACATTTTGGAATAATTTGGCTGTTCTCGTTAGATAAATCCCGTTGAAACGTCTTTAACAAGAGCACCGCATTCGGATGCCATCGTTCGTTAGTTAGTTTTCTAAGGAGGGATAAATAAGATCAAAATTGATCAAAGAGTTATGGCCCTTGATGAGACTGTAGCCTTTGTGATAATGAAACAAGTATATGAAGTCTTATGACAGGCGGTTAAAAAGTTAAAACTTATGGCAAATGTTAAAGTCTTTCACGACTACAAATTCAACGCAAACGACGACAACTCCAGACTGATGACAATACCTCGACTTTTTTTTTCTTGGAAAAAACAGACGAGCTAAAAGGAATTAATTACATACTCATTTATGCCATACGCTTTGTAGTCTCAATGGTGGTGGTGATAATTACAACTAAATCAAACTAATGTCATGAGTCATGAGTGATGCTTTGAATTACTTCAAATTTGGTTGATTATTATGTTTCTGTTGGCCACGTGATTAATGGCGGGTAGCGGCCGTAGTTATTTCTCGCTCTGAAAAAAAAAAGGATTATATTCGTGTATGTGGTCATTTTTGAGCTTGTGTGAGACCAGAAATTGTTGGATATGTCTAATGTTGTTGTTGGATATAATCATATGTTGATTTCTGATGGGAAGAAGGAATAAAAGGAAAAAATGTAGCAGCGGTAGTGGAAGTGAAAGGGAACAAAAGAAATCAAACTGTGGGGGAGGACCGGCGGAGGGGGACGTATCGGTGAGTGAAATTCTAAATCAAACAAACAGTGTCTTGTATGATGACTCAGATCATGATAATGTTTTTTTAAATTTGACCACGACGTCGAAAATTAATGATTCACATAAATCCCTAATGATGGCAACGATGGCGTCTGGAAATACCGACCCTGGTACATCAAAATCGACAGCAGAACCTTCTTTAAATGATGTTATGTCCTGTCTTAAAAGTATAGAAGGAAGAATAAGCAGTATGGACAAAAGACTTGATGCACTAGAGGAGGTGAAACAGAAGGTGGATAGGTTTGACATAGAGATCAAGAAATTGTGGGTAGCGTTAGAGGAAAGGAACCGGAATGTGAGAGATAGAGTCACGGCGGTAGAAGAAAAAGTGGAAAGTACTGACTTTTCGTTAGGCCTGTTGAATGATAAGGTGGTTACTTTGGAGAAAGAGAGAGATATACTGAAGGATGAAGTTACGAATTTACAGAGCCAGTCAATGAGAAGCAACCTACTATTTTCAAATATACCGGAAGTGGACGGCGGGCGCGTAGAGGACGCGGAGGCGACCGTGAGGCAATTTATGGTGGAGCAAATGAAGATCGCTGACAGAATGAAGTTAGAAAGGGTTCACAGAATTGGTCCAAAACAGGGGAATAAGTGTAGGAATATAGTGGCTAAGATTTTGGAATACAAAGACAAGGAGTATGTGAGGAAACAATGGAAAAATCTGGAGGGCACACCATTTTATGTCAATGAACAATTCCCAAAGGAGGTCGAAGAAAAGAGGAGGAAACTACGTCCCAAGGTTAGGGAGGCCAAGAGTCGGGGTCAACAGGCGTGGATAGCGTACGACACGCTTTACATAGGCGGCAAGGCAGTAAGAGACTAGGGGGCCGCGGAGGGGGAAGTTAGAGTTCTGTCATGGAACGTAAATGGACTCACTGATGCAAAGATGGAATGTAAAGATTTTGTAAAAAATATTGTAGATAATGATATTATATTTTTGTATGAATCAAGGGCATCACGTAATAGCGATATTAATGTACCGGGTTATGTATGTCATAACTTTTATAGAACACAGACAGGCAAGAAGGTGTAGTGGGGGGATAGCACGTTATTCTAAAGAATCTATTAAAGACGGCATTTCTGTAATAAAAACGCATCAAATTCAGTAGTATGGTTACAACTTGGTCATACTTTCTTTAAAACAAAAAATATTTATGTGGCATTTACTTATGGAATAGGTTTATAATATAGTGAATATAGATTTCTTTGAATTATTAGAAAATGATATAAGTTATTTTGATAATTTTGGAGATATTTCTATATGTGGAGATTTTAATAGTAGAGTTGGTTTGAATGCTGACTTCATTAGATATGATACTATGAATGATATGATTGATGATGGTGATTATGTTCCCGACGAATTTAGCAGCAGGGCCTCTTATGACACAAAGAGTAATAAATTTGGGTCAAAACTTCTAGACCTGTGTAAATCGAGTGGCATGAGAATTGTTAACGGTAGGCTAGGGGACGATCTAGGCGTTTTTACTTTCATGTCAAGAAATGGTGCGTCGGTGGTGGATTACTTATTATGTAAGGAATCCAATTTGTCCAATATCACGTGCTTCTGTGTTAACAGTATAAATGTGTGGAGCGATCACGCACCTATACAGTTTTCATTATGTTGTAATAACAGTTTACAATGTGAACAGATGAAGTTTATACTAAATATAAATGGTCGGAAAAATACAGAGATCAATTTAGAAATAGTCTCATTGGACAATTACTTCTATTTAATCAGTTGGTCACAGATATTGAACACACCGAGTCAGGTATTGATCATGTTGTTTCTAGCTTTTCAAATGTTGTACAAAATATGGCAGATAATTATTTTTTGAAAACTGTTAATTGTTCACATACATCGGCGTTTGTTGATTTACCTTATTTGGACATCAGAATGGTTTGACAAAGAATGTGTTGCTGCACGAAATACCTACCTTGAGGCTTTACCGGTTTTTATTAATTGTAAGACAGATGTCAGTAGAATATATTGTTGTAATTGTAAGAAGGATTAAAAGAAATTAATTCAAAGGAAGAAAAATGCATTTAAATATCGTAAATTAAAAGAGGTGAAACAACTTAAAAAAGGTAAACCAGAGACTTTTTGGAATTATTTTAAAAAGAAAAAACAGGAAACAGATAAATCAATTCCACTAAATGATTTTTTTAAGTACTTTTCTAATCTTCATAATGATATATATACTTGTGTAAATGAAGAGGTAGAAACTTTTTGTAATAATAACGATTTCAATAATAGTTCTGTTAATGAAGAGTTTGATAGGCCAATAAGTGCTGAAGAAATTGTCCATGCAGTGAAAAGGTTAAAATCTAATAAAGCTTATGGTGGGGACGGCCTCCTTAATGAATATTTTATTGAATCCGTCGATATTTTGTTACCATATTTATGTGATATTTTTAATACAAATTTAGATTCTGCAATTTTCCGAAACAGTGGAGAGAAGGTATTATCATTCGTTTATATAAGAAAGGAGACAAAAATGATGTTAATAATTATAGAGGTGTATCATTACTGAGTTGTTTTTCTAAATTGTTTACATCGGTGTTGAATAACGGAATTGTGTCTTTTTGTGAAAGAAATCATTTTATATCCGATGCGCAGTTTGGTTTTAAAAAGGGTAGTTCTACGATAGATGCAATAGTTGCGCTGAATTTATTAATTGAACACTATCTTAATCACAATAACAGATTATATGTTGCTTTTATTGATTTAAAAAAATGCTTCGACTCTGTATATCGAAATGCATTGTGGTTTTAACTTTATAAATCAGGAATTCAGGGGAAAATGTTGCGTATTATTAAAGATATGTATAAAGAAGTAAAATCTTGTATAAGACACTGTAATTCTATTTCAGACTTTTTCGATTATTCTGTCCTGTCGGGTTGAAGCAAGGTGAGATAGTGTCGCCAATCTTAGTGTCATTATTTTTAGAAGATTTAGAGTTGTTCATACAAAATGATTTTGAAAGTGGTTTACAAATTGATGATATTGTTTTAATTATTTTATTATTTGCGGATGACATGGTTATATTAGGTAAAACACCCAAAGATTTACAGCGGAATCTTGATACCCTAGATACATTTTGTAATAAATGGGGATTGGAAGTGAATACATCGAAAACTAAGATTATGTTTTTTAGGAAGAGGGGAGGTTTGAAAAGAAATGAAAAATGGAAATATAATGGTATTGATGTAGAGGTGGTTGACTGTTTTAACTATTTAGGTACATTGTTTTCTTATACGGGGAATTTTTCAATGTTTTGCGAATATCTTTCAGGAAAAGCCTTAAAGGCATTGAATGTTTTATTATACAATTGTACAAACTACCTTTAAAATTAAAAAAAAAAAATGTCAGTTATTTGATTTTGTTGGGTCAATTTTAAACTATAGTTGCGAGGTCAGTGGTTTTAAGAAATCTAAAGAAATTGAACGTATACACTAAAAATTCTGCAAACGAGTGTTGAGAGTTCCTTGGAATGCATGTAATGCCGCTGTTTATACGTTATCCTTTGTTTGTACCTCATTATTGTAGAATTATTAAGTATTGCTGTAAAGTCGCACATTCCGAGAATATTATTTTATTAAGATTGTATACATTAAGTAACAGAGATTGTTTGATGGGGCTTAATAATTGGGTAAGTAGAGTTAAAATACTTTTAGATAACTTTGGGTTTTCTGACATGTTTAATGTTATTAATTCCTCGTCTATACATGCTAAATCATTTCCAGCTATGTTCAAAAGCAGGGTTATTGATTGTTTTAAACAAGAATGGTTTGGTTTAATTGATAGTAATAGCATTTTAGAGGAATATAAATTATTTAAAACACAGTTTTTATATGAGTCATTCCTAGATTTAGTACCACACGACCTGAGATTTTTCATAACTAAACTACGTATATCATCTCACAATTTGAGAATTCATACTGGAAGATTCGGAGAGAATAGATTACTTAGGAGTGAAAGATTATGTTTGCAATGTAATTTAAATGACATTGAAGATATTTATCATTTTGATTTTGTTTGCCCATGTTATAGAAACCTTAGAGTTAAGTACTTGGAAAAATATTGTATGTTAGGTCATCAGTTTTTAAATTTTATGAAATATTAAATTCCCATGACAGTAAAGTTTTGAAAAAAATGGGGATTTAAATAAAAAGAATCTTTTAAATTAAGAAATACTTTATATTTTGTTGATGTTTAGTATGAAAAATGCAATAATATTGTAAGTTTCTTCTACTCTCCATGATTAATATGTTTAATATGGACTGTAATCTGACAAATCACGTGTTTATTTTGTATATATGCAGTTGTTTAGACGATGTAACTTGAACAAGTCATTAATTAAATGTGTTCTGTTCTGTTGAATTTTGATTTTTTTTTCAAATTGATATTTAAGTATTGCGTCTGAACGCCCGAATGTTTTAAATAGTAAAAATTAGGGTAGTGGCACCCTAATGCAAGAAATTTCGAATTCTGGTTTCTTTAGTGTTTTTCTGTTCTATACATTTAAAGAAAGCATTTTGTGCAATACAAGGCATTTCTAACCACAGGTTCTAAAATATTATGATTTTAAGTTTATCTAACCCAGTATTAAATGCTTTCTCAATTTTTGGTGGTATACGTTAAAAATGCTATAATGTATCAAATTTCCCTTTTTTATTTTTCATATACATAAGGCAAATATCAAATGGAAAACATATTAAAAACTAATAGCAAACTTCATAAAATGTATATTTGTACATTTATTTAGAAAATCTTCATATTACAGTTTGATATTTTTTCTCTATTTATAAATTAGCAACATTATAATTCCTGGTAAAGTACATAATCTTTGTACAAATTTCTCAAAACAAGCTGTTAAAAAATATTCATAAACTATATCAAACATAAAAATGCACATTTTTATATAGATTAACTATAAAAATATCAAGTTATATCAGTGCGAATTACCCGACCCCCTATTTTTTTAGCTTAGAACCAAAGATTATCAGGTATTGACTGCGTTCTAAGTTCTTTAAAGGTACGGTGCGAGCACAAACTTGAAATAATAGTCATAATTATCCCATTTAGTGCCCTTTTCCATTCAATGATTTATATAAGATTATTGGAAAGTGAAATAATTAGCATATAATGTGTAATTATTTCGAAGAAAAATCCAACATTTTATATGTGAAGTTTTCTCAGAGGCAAAATTTACCCATTTGTACTGAATATTAAAATATGTACAACTAAACATTTATTTTCTTAAAAATATTTCATTTCCAAGTTATTTATTACGTTGTTTTAAGTATAAAGAACTAAGCTTTCAATAAAAATTATCTGAAGAGTTTTATACAAAAACTATTTGACGAACAATTATGTTCAATCTTAGTACGAAAGAATAATTGTTACAATTTTCCGCTTTGCATGAATTTCAAATATACGAACTTACTGTACTGAAGTTATATTTATTAAGATACCCTTTGCTATTTAAAATTTGCTTTTTTATTGAAAACCTTTCGAAATATCATCAATTATCACAATTATGCATTTTGTCAGATCAAGGGGAATTCCAAATATGACGTCACCTGAAGTAATTCGGGAAGGTGTTTTTTTTCTTCTTTCAAAAAAAGGGAAAGATATTTTTACATTTGAATAGATGAATACTTATCAAAGCTATTACATTTGATTAACAATGATATAGGATACCATGACTCGATTGAACTTCTTAATGAAATAGAATCACATTCCGAATCATGGCGTGTTATGACGAAGAATATCGGAAGTTGGACGATCTTTGCTGATATTTGACGTAATTTGCCGAGACCATTAGTGTTCCTCTACCTTTATGTCTAAGATTGCCAGAATGAGAAATGGTGTCAATAGTTTTTATGAAATATGCCATTTAATCAAAATTAAACCTTCTTTTCATGCATTATAAAATAAATACTGTAAAACGCTTGCTCACTTTTAACTTTGTGTTATATAAGAAAAATTGAGAGAGATACCAGTAAATTTACTATGCTTTAAGATCACCAACTATGGTTTAAAATTTGTTAAATGGATTGACAATGATTAATTATGGTGATTCACGTCATGGTCAACCGTAGAAATAGACCATGGCTGACATGACTGATTACATATGTAACAATGGCTTTCAATGGTTCCATCCTGACTATGGTCATCTTACCATTGATTGGTTCTGATTTTCACATGTCATACTGTGTGACAGACTTAAATTGCAGCTGAAGTTAGAAAAGATTGATCATTGAGAAGTGGTTAATAATAGTCAAAAATGGATTACCATTTTTTTCATATAGTAACATTAAATATGTCAATAAATTGAGAATCGAGAGGTAATCTCTGAGCAGTCTGGGACTTAATTGCTATATTCGTCTTGTAATAATATGGTGTAATGTCTCACAAATGCAGTCACGTCCCACTTATAATATTCGAAGTTAAATCTGGCCTGCGTTCAGTATGACAAACCGTATGCAACCATACGCTTATAAATAGTCAGCTATAAAACTATCGCAGTATCATAAAACACGATGTTGACGTATACCCATGTACAGCATAAGGATCACGTGAACAGCTTGCGATATGGTCCTAAGACACCCCATAGCTGATTGTAAGCGACCGGTTATACTGAGCACACGCCAGTTAATAAATATTTTGTATAATCTTGCTAAATATTTAAAGTGTTTTGTTCCATTCAGTTACCATGTAAAATAAAAGAAGAGGGTCATTTAGGCCCTTGAATTGTTCACTTGAAAGCAGATATCAGTGGGAAAGAAACAGCAAATATTTTAAAACATTATGGAAAATGGGCTATGCCACTTGGCAGCCATGTTTTCAACGGATTTAAATAACTTCAACAATTTGTGTAGAAACTGACCAAAGGAGCATATGTGCAAAAAAAATTTTAAATGCAGCTATTACGTTAACACATGAAATTGCTCAAATTTGCAATATATGCATATAAGCAAATCGAGCTGCGCCCCTTGCGCCATGGTTTTCGACGGATCCATTTTTTTAAATTTCTGGTAGAGACTGATCCAAGGAACATCTGTGCCAAAATACAGGAAAATGCAGTCAGGACTTTTGGATGGGACCATTTTGAAAGTTTTGATATTTTTCATCATTCACTATGACAAATGTGAGCTAATTATGCTAAGAATGGAATTTTTCATACAATGACCAGTTATGCCAAGTATTATAAAAATAGCTTAGAGGTTCTTTCCAGATTCGGTAGGTCTTGGTTCCTATCCCCAGCCGCGACAGACAAAAGTCGTAAAAATGTACTTGTATAGCTCCTTTGCTTGGCGCTGAACATATTAAGAAAGATCCAGGACTGGTTAGTTCTCTGACAGGATAATGTAACTTGGTATTATATAATGTCACATGTCTAGTCTACGGCGTGATATAGCGGTGTTGAAGCACTATATCTGTTTCAACTTAAACAACTTTAAATAATTGAAATTTTGTCGGGAATACGTTTAACTCTGTAAACAAACTCCTCCAGTGCTCTTTTGTAAGCTTTACGTAAATGTCATAAAGTACAAAAGACATTCAATATCATTAAAGACGCCACAGTCAAGTGCACTGAGATGGCGACTAATGAAAAGTTTGTTTTCAACGGCTAACTTTTTTATCTTTCTATCTTAATCGTATGTGTCTTTCTCTCTGCAAATTTGTAAAACTTTGTGGATTGTATATGCACAAGTGACTACAATCACTTATATGTCTTTATTCAGAACGAAAATAATCAGTTTAACCATTTCGGAGAATAACAACATTGCATTTGTTTTCATATGCGTGAATATTTTAGAGTAGAAAAATAAATTATTTCAACACGTTAACACTTCTAAGGCCCGATACTCTGCAAATCAAGCAATACAAAGAAAGTCAGTGAAACATTTATCATATGAACTTTTACCAGTCACCCAATCACTTTATCATACTATCTTTCACCTGAACAAATTTTTACACAAATTTAACATACTGCAGAGCATTTTAGTTGTCTATATCATTTATACCTTTCACTTAACTCAAGGCCCCACCGAAATCGCAGCTATTGATTCAAAATGAAATTTGCGGTGTATACACGTAGTGTAGTATTTTTATTCGGTGAACCCTCGTTTGAACGGTTTTGCGCCGAACACACAACTATTGGTACCGAATATATCGCATAGACAACAAGAACATATATATTTTTAGCAAACACACTTCTTGTTAATAACCGTATCTGTCATTTTGTTTAAATTTATTTTTTTCTGAAGAAATCTGTTATTAAATTTAATTTTATGGCAAATCTTTCAGTGTTAATGAAGGTTTGTTTATTTCTGAGAAGAGCTTTATTTATATATTTTACCAGACTGTAAGGCAATACAGAATATATAACAAAAGAACCAAAATAGCCCATGTTAAGGACACATTTCCCGCTTCGTGGAAATTAGATATTGGTCCAAAAAATTTCCAAAAGCAACGGTTTTAGATAACTTACATGCACTTAGACAGATTAATGCTAATTATCACACGGATAATAAGCGAAATTTGTTGCTTAATGGAATAATTAATCAGTGATCCAACTTTTATTAATATTAATGGAACATTGCAATATAAATATTGTTTTTATAAAAAAACCTGACATTGATCCCCATAGATCTTGTAATTATTTCAATGCATCAAAATGTCCATACTAGCTTGGCAAATAGTGTTTGTGAATGTCCTTGTCTGTTTACAAGGCGTGCTAGGGTGGATATTAAGACTTAGGAGCCCGCGTAACCCAACCGTTAAATATTTGTGACTCCTCTGAAAAATCTTAACAGAAGAAGAGGAAACAACATCATTTTATTTAAAAACACTTATGCAACCATCTCCTCTGAAGCCAACGGTCAGAATTTAATTTCCTCCGGAACTATTGGTCACCTTATAGTAAGCAAACATAATTGCTAAATTGAAGTTCAAAAAAAAAAAATCCACCATAATTTACAAAAAAGTTAATCCCATGACAAATGAGGCCCCCAGGGGTCGATTAGTTTCCTTAAATGCTCTCTATAATCGTATATACAAGTCCAAAACATTTTTTTAAATAGAGTGATTTACGTTAAAAATCAGCAATCTAGCAGCTGTATATGGAAAATTAGGCATATTGCCACTGAAAGTGACAAGGAAAATAAGAACGATCAAGAACTGTATGAAAATTCAAGCTCTTCCAGAAAACAGTTTATTATATGAGGTTTATACTATGACGGATACTGACGCAAGTCAAAATATTAATTACAGAGGAAATAACTAGGCTAGTGAAATCAAGTCATTATTCTTCGAACATGGCCTACAGGAGATTTGGCAGAACAGATTTATTGAATCAGCTTCATTTTGTTACATTAAACAAAGGATACTAGAGATGTATTTACAAAGATGGTACTCATATATCAGTAATGCAAGGAAACTCTCCGCAAACTGTATGTGTAAACACGATTTTACACTAGAATCATACATTGATAGTACATACTTCCAGTATAAAAATAAAGAATTGCGATGACAAAATTCAGAGTATCAGCCCATGACTTAGCTTTAGAAACCGGTAGATATACAGATACTCCTTTACAACAAAGGCGATGTCTTCAATGTAACTTTAACAATATAGAATCAGAATACCACTTTCTTCTTGCCTGTCCAGCTTATATTGATTTACGTCGAAAATATTTGAAAACTTATTTTTGTCATTGGCCAACTTTAAAGAAATTTGAAACTCTAATGTCCCTTAAATAATAATAAAAACAAAACAAAAAAACAAAAACAAACTGTAAGGTAGAAATCTACATAATGTTATGCATACTTAAGAATGATGTCCTATTATTTTCTTGATATGTGTGGTTGTTATTAAGAATCTTTACATCATATATTTTATTATGGAAAATATATTAACAGAATAAATTAAATATAGTAATCCAACAGTATACATGTACAATGTATAGGCATTTGTCAATTTTTTAAAGACTTCTCTATACTTGAAAATATTTTGTTTTAAATTCCAGCATATTGTTTAACATTCCATGAAATACTATATAAGTATACCTCTCCGATATGATGTTAATCTATTGTATTCTTTACCACTGTTGTATTTTATGCTATGAGCTTTGTAAATAGAGCGCAATAAACATTTAAAAAAATAAATATAAAATAATTATCACCCTATATATTTTTTTATTATTTTTATTTTGTAGAAGTTAATGCCTAGGAATTTTTTCAATGTGTTTTATTTGATTCATTTAGGGAAGCATTAGACGTACTGAAATGAAATTAAATGATATTGGAAATTAGATGGCCAAACAAAAAATATATAAATAGCAAATTAATTTTTAAACAAAAAATTTTTTAAAAAAAATCAGACACGATCTACAAGGTTATCTCAAAAACAGAAATATAAGTTTTCGAATTAGGCAAATCCAAGACGTATTCGATGTTATAAATATATCATATATGAAAAAGAAGGCTAAGTGCTCTTTTCAGATTTTTGAAAAGCATTTTATGTAGTAAAATGGCCATTCATGTTTAAAATGATTGAGATATTGGCTTTTTTTATAAGGAGGGTATGAATCTTGGTCATTCGGAACTAGTATCCCTTGTATACTGATATACGATTCGCCTTTCGTGCAAAACCCCTGTGGATAAACTTTGATAATATACGCTTTTCTATATATAAATGCATTTACTTTAATTCTGCTAGGAATGAGATAATACGGGGAAATGGATTCATAAAGATAAGGTTAATAAAATCTTTCTAAGCACTGGATTGATTCAGGCATCTTTATTAATGTGATCTACTCCTCTTTTAGAGGAGTCATGGATACAATACACATATACGATAAGTCAATCAGAAAACGAGACTGGGTATCTGAAACAGATTTTATTTCATCTACCATTCAAAAAAGTGGATTCATTTCATTTAAAGAAAAATGATATAAATAAATACGCAGCTGTTTATTAATACCAGATTTCTCAAATTAATATGATAAACAAATATACAGTAGAGTTCGTTTATAACACGGGTGCATATTACATTAGCATTGGTATAGCAATAAAATTTCCCGACCAAACCCAGTATGTTTATGTCCGGTCAGGTAGAGTTATCGTTCATGAAATTACATGTAAATACAGCTCCACTCATCGCATTTAGATTTAAATCACAATGTATCGTGTTTATAAAGTACATAACCCGGTAATTTATACTATTAGGTATAGTGTGTAATATGTTCACCTGCAATTATAAAACAGTAATGGAATAAACGTTATTTTTAAATAATACAACTACATATACATCACATTTTACGCGCAGATTACGGAAACACTCGATAATTGCCGAGTGTAAAAGCAAGTCTGTCCAGAGACTGAACATTGTTTATAACATTATTCCAGTTATAACATTCAAATCAACCTGGTCCAATGCATAATGTTATAAACGAACTTTACTGTATAGAGTTAACATTGATAAATATTTTAATAAATCGTATGTGCATAAAAACAGACACGTACTGTCAATGAAGAAATTAGTTGGAACTCTTGTTTTCTAATAATGTACAAAGCTAACTAAAAAGGTTAAACAATTTAAGTACAAATTATTATATCATCTTATTTAACAAATCTGAATCTTATTTCTTGGACTAACTAAGAAAGTTTCCAATATGCATATTCTGTAACAAAGCAAGTATTATAATCATCTTTTTTTCATAATAGGCAGATGTTCAAATAACCTTTTTTTTAAATATGAATAGTACATTTAGAAAATGAGATATTATTTACTAAATACATTAATCAACTAATTCACATCAGGTTATAAGATAGATATATCAAACTTTAATATGATAAATACAATATTAAGTCTTATAAAGTACACTATTTACTCGTACAAGACATATTTATTAAGTGACAAAAAAAGTAAAATGATTAATATGTGGAAAGATATTCTGTAGGAATAGAATAATATGATATAGACATTTGTCTGTATTGTATATCTTGTTTATCTTGATTGTGCCAATATACTTATATTTTGTGATTTGCATACTGTTTGCAATCAAACACATACCCTCTCTCCCCCCAAACACACACACAAAACAAGAAAAAAATGCTTATATCTTAAATCAACAATCGTGCATTTGGACCGACCACAAACCTATATAGCAGTATGGGTTCACGTAATTATGAAATATATTTCTCTCCTTTGAAGGGTACGTCATGTTGCTCTCATCTTTCTATCAGTGTTTTAATATAAGATGCAAACATATAATTTAAAGCAATGTCAACTTTATTTTTCAAGAACTTTAAATGTATATTAGTTTTGCCTATGTTTTAACACGTCTACGTCATCATGCAGACAAAACTTCAGACACTTTCGATGATTGTGCTTCTATCATGCCTTTCAAAACTGAATAAGTGTCTGACAACAACTTGTTTGGAGGTCCGCTTTCAACCACCTGAAACAAATATTGATTTTTTTCTTTCTTATTCGTATTATTAAAATGAATATAATGTGTATTTATAATTTTATGGTAAATAGAATTTTTAGTCTTTCTACAGGATGTATAACTGTTTGCCCCCCCCCCCCCCAAAAAAAAAGCAAAAAAAAAAAAAAAAGCAAAAAAAAACAAAAAAACATTAACACACCTGTCCAGAGTCCATGACAATGATTCTGTCGTAGTTTATGACCGTATTAAGGCGATGGGCAATTGTGATGACGGTACAGTCGGAGAAACATTTCCTGATGGTCTGCTGAATCATGGCATCAGTGTTGGTGTCTATACTTGCTGTTGCCTCGTCCAGCAACAAAATCTATAACCGTTATAAAACAGTTTACACGGTTGTATATGAGTACACATATACATACACATATAGGTTCTGACATGAATTCTTATTTCATATCAAATTTTACTAAAGGAGTTCATGAAAAATGTAATGTAGCGAGCCTCTGGCGAGCTTAATAACATTTTCCTGAACAATTGGTAAAATTGCGATTATAACAACAAACAAACAAAGACATGAATGAACGGACTGTGAACGAAT
>JAIFHC010000441.1:0-50000 GCA_021229015.1 Solen grandis
ATCCCCAGGAGAAACCCTTTTTTAGGGTCAACTTTGAAATTTTCCCAAGGGGGGGTCCCCAAACCCCCTTTCAAAACAGAGTAAATTTTGGGGGCATAAAACAACCTGTATTTTTAAAATTTTTTGGGTGGAGCACTCAACTCCAAGAACAGTGTGATATTGCTGCTTTTTAGGGCCCGGGAAATTTTGAAAACAATTTTCATTTATAAAATTCAAGTTTTAAAGATAAAACATTTTAAAAAAATAAGTAAAATTTTTTTTCCCAAATGCCTCCGAGGAAGACTTTAAAAATGGAAAATTCCAAAATTTTTTCCAAAAAAAAAATGGCCTTATACTCCCATATTTTTATGATAAAAAATCCCATAATTTTTTTATCAAAAAAACCCCAAATTGGGCAGCCTGCTTATGTGTCGTCTTTGGGCCATCGACCGGGGTAATTTGGCAATGCAAACTTTTTTTCTTTAAAAAACCCCTCTTTGAAAAGCACAAATAAGACCAAGTATGATTTTCTATCATAAACCAGTCAGAATTTTTTAATCAAATTTTTTTATTTTTATAAAGTCCCCAAATCAAAAATTAACTGTTTGACCCATATTAAAATGACTATAGATGGAAAACCCCCCAATGTCACCCCCCTTTGACTAGGTATAGGGGTTTTAGCAGGGTGTAATACTACAAAATAAGACCAATATGGGGCCCCTAAACATATCTAAAGGGGCAGAATTTTTATCAAATTCTTATATGTTTACATTCCTAAAGGCAAAATTTTGGGGTGTTCGAAACCATATAGTGGAAAACCCAATCAATGTGACCCCATAAGACCAGGTTTTGGCTGTAAACAGGATGTTAAAAGCTACAAAATAAGACCAAGTAAAGGTTCCTAAACTATCCAGGTCAGAATTATATCAAAATTCCTTTTAAAAGTTATATAGTCCCCCAAATACAAAAAAATTTGCCGTTTTATACCCTATAGATGACTATAATGGGAAAATCAAACAAGTGACCCCATAAACTAGGGATAGGCATGTAGCGGATGTAATAGCTACAAAATTAAAACCAAATGGGGCTCTACATAATCCCCGGTCAAAGTTTTTAAAACAAATTCTTATATGTTTATAAGTCCCCGAAGGCCAAAAAAATTTTTTTCCCTTTTCCCAGCCTTTTAAAATGGGTATAGAAGGACAAACCCCAAACAAAGTGACCCCCCAAAAAAAGGGGATAGGCCTTTGCCCGGTTTAAAGCTAAAATAATAAGACCAAGTATGGATCTCTATCATATCCCGGTCAAATTTTTATCAAATTGTTAATGTTAAATTGTCCTAAATGCAAAGATTAGCCGTTCGTACCAAATTAAAAGATGACTAAAAGATGGAAAACCCCAATCAAAGTCACCCACCCCTAAGACTAGGATAGGCATGTAGCAGGATGTAATACTTAAAAAAAAAAACCAAGTATGGGGCTCTATCATATCCAGGCAGAAATATATCAAAAATTTTTATATGTTTAAAAAGTCTTGAAGGCAAAATTTTCCGTTTTGAAACCCCTATAGATGACTATAATGGGAAAACCCCAAACAATGTGACCCCCAAAAAGACCCCGGTATAGGGATAAAGCAGGGTGAAAGCTACAAAATAAGACCAAGTATAAAATCTCTTAAACAAACCAGGTCAAATTTTTTTTTTATCAAATTGTTTTTTATGTTTATATAGTCCTAAATGCAAAAATTTTTCCGTTCGTACCCATAAGATTTACTATAAATGGAAAACCCCCAAAAAAAGTCCCGCCCCTTAAGAATAGGTATAGGCATGGAGCAGGATGTAAAAAGCTACAAAAAGACCAAGTATGGTCCCCTACAACCGGTCAAAGTTATAAAACCCAAAATTTTTTATATGGTATTTTGTCCTAAATGCAAAAAATAACCGTTTTGTACCCATATAATACATAGATGGAAAACCCCAAACAATGTGACCCCATAAGAAAAAGGGATAAAGGGTAAAAACAGGGTTTTAATAAACTACAAAATAAGAACCCAATAAAAGATTTTCCCATCATATTTCCCCCCAGAATTTTTATCAAATTTGGGGTTTTTAAGTGTATATAGTCCCAAAAAGCAAAAAAAAAACCTTCGACCCATATGATTACTATAGATGGAAAACCCAATCAATGTCCCCCTTAAGACTATGTATAGGCATGAAACAGATGTAATACTACAAAATAAGACCAAGTATGGGTCTCTATAAATCCAGGTCCCCAAAATTAAAAATCAAATTCTTAAATGTTTAAAATTTTCCTGAAGGCAAAATTAAGCCGTTCGTAGCCTATAGATGACAAAGAAAGGAAAAACCCCAACAATGGGGGCCCCCTAAGGGCCCGGGATAGGCATTACAGGATTAAAAGGGTATTAAAAAAAGACCAAGTAAAAGGTCTCTATCAATCCAGGTCCCGAAGTAAAACAAAATTTTTTATAGGGGTATATAGTGCAAATGCAAAAATTAGCTTTTTAGTACCTATAAGAAAAACTATAGATGGGAAAACCAAAACAAAGTGACCCCCTAAACCCGGGTTTGGCATGTAGCAATGAAAAAGCTACAAAAAAAGACCAATAAAAGGGTTTTTTCCCCATCATATCCAGGTCAAAATTATTTTCAAATTGTTTTTATTGTAAAATAGTCCTAGTGCCCAAAAATTTGCCGTCGTTTCCCATATATGACTATAGATGGAAACCCAAAATTCCCCCCTTAAGATTTGGATAGGCAAAGTAGCAGGAAAGTTAAAAACTACAAAAAAAGTCAAATATGGGGCCTACAAACCAGGGCCAGAAGTTATATCAAAAATTTTTTATATGTTAAATTGTCCTAAGTGCAAAGAAAAAAGGGCCCTTCGGGACCCATAAAGATGACTATAGAAGGGAAAAGCTTTTTAATTGACCCCTAAGCAAAGGGATAGGGATGTAGCAGGGTGGAAATTAGCTAAAAAAATAAGAAACCCAAATATGGGCTCTATCAAATCCCCGTCGAAGTCATATCAAAAATTTTTATATGTTTATATTTTCCTGAAGGCCCAAAAATTTTCCCTTTTATTTGCCATAAAGATAAAATAATGGAAAAACCCCAAATTTTTGTGACCCCCCTAAACTAGGGAAAGGTATGTAAACAGATTTAATAGCTATAAAATAAAAAACCCAAATATGGGGCTCTATCATAAACCAGGTTTATAATTTTTAAACAAATTGTTATAGTTTATAGTCCTTTAAAAGCCCAAAAATTTCCCTTCGGGGACCAAAATAGATGACTATAGATGGGAAAAGCCAAACAATGTGAACCCCCTTTAAACTAGGTATAGCATGAGCAGGGGTAATAGGAACAAAAATAAGACCAAGTATGGGGCTCTATCATATCCGGTCAAAGTTATATAAAATTTTTATTGTTTTTAAAGTCCCCAAGGCCAAAATTTTCCGTTCTAGCCATAAGAGACAAAGATGGAAAAAAAAATCAAGTCACACCCTAAGACCAGGGATAGGGATTAAACAAAGGGGTTTTAAACTATAAAATTTAAAAACCCAAATATGGGGCTCTATCAAATCCCGGGCAGAAGTAATAAAACAAATTGTTATATGTGTATAAAGTCCTAAATGCAAAAATTAGCTTTTTTTAGTACCCCATAAAAAGACTAAAGATTTGGGAAAACCCAAAACAATGGACCCCAAAACTAGGTATAGGCCAAAGTACAGGGGTGAAAACAAAAAAATAAAACCCTGTATGGGGCCCCCTATCAAAAATCGATTTATAATTTATATCAAATTTTTATATTGTATATAGTCCTAAAAACAAAAAATTCCCTTCGTACCCATATAGATGACTAAAGAAAGGAAACCCATCAATGTGACCCCCCAAAAAACCAAAGGGATAAGGGATTTCAGGATGTAATAGCTATAAAAAAAAACCAAATAAAAATCCCCTACATACCAGGTCAGAATTTTATCAAATTCTTATATGTGTAATTGGCCTGAAGCAAAAAATTTTCCGTTCGTACCCATAAAAAAGATGACTATAGATTGGAAAAACCCCAAACAATGGACCCCCTAAAATAGGGATAAGGGATTTAGCCGGGTGGGAATAGCTATAAAAAAAAAACCCCGTATGGGGCCTATCATTCCAGGGCAAAGTTATATCAAATTCTTATTGTTTTTTATAGTCCCGAAGGGAAAATTATGCCTTTTGGGAGCCATATAGATACTATAAAATGGGAAACCCCCAAACAAGTGGGCCCCATAAACCCGGGAAGGGATGTAGCAGGGTGTAATAAACTAAAAATAAGACCAAAAAAGGGGCTCTATCATAAACCAGGGCAGAAGTTATATCAAAAACCCCTTTTATTTTTTTATTTTCCTGAAGGCAAAAATTTTGCCGGGGTTTGGCCCCCCTATAGATACTTTAAAAGGAAACCCAAACAATGTCACCCCATAAGGGCCAGGGATAGGCATGTAGCCCGGAAAGTAATAACTACAAAAAAAAATCAATATGGGGCTCTATCATATCCAGGTCAAAGTTATATCAAATTTTTAAAATGTGGGATATTGTCCTAATGCAAAGATTAGCCGTTTTGTACCCATATAGATGACAAAAATGGGGAAAAGCTTTTAATGTGAACCCCCTAAGACTAGGAATAGGCCCTGAGCAGGATGTAAAAAGCTACAAAATAAGACCAAGTATGGGTTTTCCCTAAACATATTTCCCGGTCAGAAGTAAAACAAAATTTTTATAAATTTTAAAATTGTCCCCGAAGGCAAAATTAAAGCCGTTCATAGCCAAAATTTGAAAGACATAGTGGAAAAAACCCCAAAAATTTTAACCCCCCTAAAAACTATTTTTAAAATAATTTGCAGGGTGTTTAATTTGCACAAAAAAAACCAAGTATGGGTTTTCAAACAAAACCAGGTCAGAAGTTATAAACAAAAAATTCTTAAGGGTTTAAAATAGCCTGAAGGCAAAATTAAAGCCGTTCTACCCATAAAAATTACTATAGATGGAAAAAGCTTTCAAAGTGCCCCCCCTAAGACTAGGGAAAAGGGCATGTTTCAGGAGTAAAAGCTTTAAAAAAAAAACCCCAAATAGGGTCTCTATCATATCCAGGTCCGAAGTTATATCAAATTCTTAATGTTTTTAAGTTTTCCCGAAGGCAAAAATTTTGCCGTTTGGAGCCATATAGATGACTATAGATGGAAAAACCCCAACAAAAGTGACCCCATAAGGGCCGGGGATAGGCAAGTAGGGAGGATGTAATAGCAATAAAATAAGACCCAAATATGGGTCCTATGATATTTCCCGGTCAGAATAATATTTAAATTGTTAAATTGTATATAGTCCCAAAGCAAAAATTACTATTAGACCTAATAATGACTATAGATGGAAACCCAAACAATGGACCCCATAAGAAATAAATAAAGGGATTACAGGATGTAAAACTACAAAATAAGAAAACCAAAATAAAGGGGCTCTTTCATATCCAGGTCAGAAGTTTTTAAACAAATTGTTTATATGTGTAATTTTCCAACATCAAAAATTTGCCGTTCGTACCCATATAGATGACTAAGATTTTGGAAAAACCCCAAACCCTTTGACCCTCATAAAAACTAGGATAGGGATTACAGGGGTAAAAGCTACAATATAAAACCAAATAGGGTCCTAAACAAAATCCGGCCCGAAGTTAATCAAATTTTTTAAAAGTTAATAGTCCTAAATTCAAAAATTTTCCGTTCGTACCCATATAATTACCCCTTTGATGGAAACCCAATCAATGTTTACCCATTTTAAAACCGGTTAAAGGGATGTAGCAGGATGTAATACTAAAAAAAAAGACCAAGTAAAAAGGGTCTCTATCATATCCAGGGCAGAAGTTTTTAAAACAAATTCCCTTTAAAAGTTTATATAGTCCTGAAGGCAAAAAAATGCCGTTTGTAGGGCCCAAAAAAGAAGACTATAGGTTTGGGAAACCCCCAAACAATGGACCCCCTAAGACCGGTATAGGCATGTTTGCAGGGGTAATAGCTATAAAAAAAGACCAATAGGGGTTTTCTATGATATCCAGGTTTAAAGTAAAATCAAAATTTTTATATGTGTATAAGTTTCCCAAATCAAAAATTACTTTTTAGTACCCCAATAGAGACAAAAAAGGAAACCCAATCAATGTTTACCCCAAAACCAGTTTTAGGCATGTTTGCAGGATGTAAAAACAAAAAAAAGGAACCAAAAATAAAAAAGGGGCTCTATCATAACCAGGTCAAAATTTTTTCAAATTCTTTTAAAGTTTTTATAGCCTGAAGGGGAAAATTTTGCCTTCGTAAACCATATAAGGGCTATAAATGGAAACCAAATCAATGTATCCCCAAAAAGACCGGGTATAGCCATGTAGCCGGGGTAATAGCTTTCAAAAAAGACCAAGGGATGGGTCCTAACAACCAGGTCCCAAAATTTTTTTTCAAATTCTTAAATGTGGGAATAGTCCTAAATCAAAAAATTTGCCCCTTCGTACCCCTATAGATACTAAGATGGAAAACCCCCAAACAATGTCCCCCCCCCAATAAAACCAGGTATAGGGATGAAAAGGGTTTAATAGCAACCCAAAAAAGACCCAAAATGGGTTTTCCCCATCATATCCAGGTCAGAATTTTAAACAAAATTTTTTAATGTTTACATAGTCCCTAAAGGGAAAATTTTTCCGTTTTTTGTAGCCATATAATGACTATAGATGGAAACCCAAACAAAGTGACCCCATAAGACAAAGGGATAGGCAGTAGCAGGATGAATTTTTTCAAAATTAAGACCAAATATGGGTCTCTTTCAATCCAGGCCAGAAATTTTATCAAATTTTTATATGTTTTATATTGTCCTAAATGCAAAAATTACCGTTCGTACCCATATAGAAAGACTATAGATGGAAACCCAAAACAATGTGACCCCATAAGAAAAGGGATAGGCATGTAAAGGATTAAAAAGCTATAAAAAAAACCCAAATATGGGTCCCCCTAACATATCCAGGTCAGAAGTTAAAATCAAAATTTTTTAAATGGTTTAAAATAGTCCTAAGGCAAAAATTAAAAAAGCCGTTGGTACCATATTGATGCTATTGATGGGGAAAACCCCAAACAAAAGTCCCCCCCATAAACCAGGTATAGGCATGTAGCAGGATTTTAATAGCTAAAAAAAATAAGACCAAGTAGGGCTCTATTTATATCCCGGTCAAATTAAATCAAATTGTTTTAAAAATGTAAAAATTGCCAACATGCAAAGATTTGCCTTTCTACCCAAATAGAGAAATATAGATGGAAACCCAAACAATGTGACCTCCAAAAAGACTAGGGAAGGGATGAACAGGATGTAAAAGCAAAAAAATAAACCAAGTATTGGGGCTCTATCAAAATCCAGGTCAGAAGTTTTATCAAATTTTTTATATGTGTAAAATAGTTTCTAAAATGCAAAAATTAGCTAATTTGTACCTATATAGAAGACCCATAGAAGGAAACCAAATCAAAAGTGACCCCCAAAAAACCAGGAAAAGGGATGTAGCAGGGTGTAATAGCTACAAAATAAGACCAAGTAAAGTCTCTATCATATCCAGGTCAGAAGTTATTTCAAATTGTTATATGTGTAAATAGTCCTAAGGCAAAATTTTTCCGTTTGTACCCTTTGAAGACTAAGATTTGGAAAAAACCCCAAACAATGTCAAAACCCCCTTTAAACTAGGAAAAAGGGATGTTGCAGGATGTAATAACTACAAAAAAAGATCAAGTATGGGTCTCTATCATATCCAGGGGCAAAATTTTAAACAAATTTTTTATATGTGAAAAATTGCCTAAATGCAAAAAATTTGCCGTTCGGGGACCCAAAAATTAGGGGTGACCCCCAAAATGGAAACGCAATCAATGTGAACCCCCCTAAAACAGGTTTTAGGCATGTAGCAGGTGTAATAGCATAAAATAAAACCATGTAGGGCCCTATCATATCGAGTCATAATTTTATCAAAATTTTTTATATGTGTATATAGTCCCCAAAAGCAAAGATTAGCCGTTCGTACCATAAAATTACTATAGATGGGAAAACCCCAAACAATTGGGGCCCCATAAAAAAAGGGATAGGGATGTAGCAGGGTGTAATATTATAAAAAAAAAACCCGTATGGGTCTCATAAAATCGAGGTCTAATTTATATTTAAATTTTTATATGTTATAAGTCCTAAATGCAAAAAATTTGCCGTTCGTAAACCCCAAAAGATACTATAGAAGGAAAAGGGAAACAATGTGAAATAAAAATAAAAAAAGGAATTTAGCAAAGGGAAAAGTTACAAAAAAAAGAAAAGGATGGGTTTTAAAAGGAAAAAAGATACCCAAACTTTAAATTTTTTTTAAATTGGGAAAAGGGAAAATTATGCCGGTTTGACCCTGGGTTTCAAGATGGAAAACCCAAACAAAGCCACCCCCCTTTAAAAACCAGGATAGGCATGTCGCAGGATTGGGAAAAGCTAAAAATAAACCAAGTAAAGGGGCTCAAACATATCCATCAGAAATTTATCAAATTTTATATGTTTATATTGTCCCCAAAACAAAAATTTTTCCTTGTACCATATAAAGGGTATAGATGGAAACCCAAAACAAAAAGTAAAACCCCCTAAACCAGGTTTTAGGCATGTAGCCCGATTAAAGCTAAAAATAAGACCCAAATATGGGTTTTTACAATCCCGGGCAGAAGTTAAAATCAAATTGGGTTTTATTTGTAAAAAGTCCCCAAAAACCAAAAAATTAAACCTTTGTAAACCCCCATAGAAGATTTTAGAAAAGGAAAACCCAAAACAATGGACCCCAATAAGACCAGGGAAAAGCAAAGTAGCAGGATAATTTGCTAAAAAAAAACCCCCTAGGGTTTCCCATCATATCCAGGTCAGAAGTTATATCAAAAATTTTATTTTTGTATTTTATCCTTAAACAAAATTGCCTTTTTTTTGGGACCATATGATGACTATAAATGGAAACCCAATCAATGTGACCCCAAAAGACTAGGGGATAGGCATGTAGCAAAGGGTTAAAAAGCTAAAAATAAAACCAAAGGTTTGGGGCTCTAAACATACCAGGCAAATTTTTATCAAATTTTTATATGTTTATATTTTTTTCCCGAAGGCAAAATTAGGGCCCTTTGGGAGCCCCTATAGATGACTATAATGGAAACCCAATCAAGTTACCCCCTAAGACCAGGTAAGGCATGTAGCAGGAAGTAAAAAATTTCAAAAAAAAGCAATATGGGCTCTATCAAAACCAGGTCAGAAGTTATATCAAAATTTTATATTTTATATTGTCCTAAGGGAAAATTACCGTTCGAACCATTAAAAAATGACAATAGATGGAAAAACCCTTTAATGTACCCCCAAAAGCCAGGAAAAGGGATTTTTAGGATGTATAAACTACAAAATTAAGACCCAAATATTTGGGCTCTATCATATCCAGGTCGAAGTAAATCAAATTTTAAATTTTTTTTAAATTTTCCTAAGGCAAAAAATTAGCCGTTCAAACCCCAAAAGATGACTAAAAGATGGGAAAACCCTTTAAAAGTGACCCCATTAAAACTGTAAAAGGAGTAGCAGGATTAAAAAGCTAAAAATAAAACCCAAATTGGGGGCTCTATCATATCCAGGGCAAATATTTTAAAACAAATTTTATATTTTATATTTTCCCAAAGGGAAAATTAGCCGTTTCTACCCCTATAGATTCCATAGATAAAAACCCCAAAAATGTGCCCCCTAAGACCAGGTATAGGGATGTAAACAGGGTTAATGCTAAAAATAAAACCAATATGGGGCTCTATCATATCCAGGGCAAATTATATCAAAATTTTATATGTTATATAGCCAAAACAAAATTACCGTTCGTACCATAAAGATGGAAAAAAGATGGAAACCCAATCAATGTGACCCCATTAAGGGGTATAGGCATTTAGCAGGGTGTAAACTAAAAAAGACCAATAGGGGGCTTATATTTTCCAGGGCAGAAGTTTTAAAAACAAATTTTATATGTTTATATAAACCTAAAGGGAAAAAATTTTGCCTTTAACCATATAGATGACTATAGATGGAAACCCAATTTAAGTGAACCCCCTAAAACCGGGAAAAGGCAGGGAGCAGGGTGTAATAGCAAAAAAAAAGCCCAAATAAGGGTCCTATATATCCAGGGCAGAAGTTAATCCCAAAATTGGGTTTTTGTGTATTTGTCCAAATCAAAAATTAAACCCATTGTACCCAATAGAAAGACTTTTAGGGTGGAAAAAACCCCAAACAATGTGACCCATAAACAAGGGATTGGCATGAGCAGGGTGTAATAGCTACAAAATTTAAAACCCAAATATGGGTCTCTATCATAAACCCGGGCAAAAAGTTATAAAAAAAAATTTTAAAGTTATTTGTCCCAAATGCAAAATTAGCCTTTCCCTTAAACCCCTAAAAAGATGACATAGATGGAAAAAACCCAAACAATGTACCCATAAGACCGGTATAGGCCTGTAGCCGGGTGTAATAGCTACAAAAAAAGACCAATAAGGGTTCCTATCATATCCCCGGTCAGAAGTTTAAAATCAAATTCTTAAATGTTTATAAGTCCTTTAAAGCAAAAATTGCCGTTTGTAACCCCTAAAGATGACTAAAGAAAGGAAAAACCCCAAACAATGTACCCCCAAAAAACCGGTATAGGGATGGGAGCGATGGGAAAAAGCTACAAAATAAGACCCCAAATTGGGGGTCCTATCATATCCAGGTCAGAAAATTATTCAAATTTCCCTTTTAAAGTTTTTAAAAAGTCCCCGAAAAACAAAATTTTTGCCCTTCGAGCCATATAGATGACTAAAAGATGGAAACCCCAACAATGTTACCCAACCCCCTGAAGGGATACATGTACAGGGGTGTAATAACTACAAAATAAGAACCCAAATATGGGTCCCCTATCATATCCAAAGGGCAGAAGTTATTTCAAATTTTAAATGTTTATATTGTCCCAAGGCAAAAAATTGCCGTTCGACCCCAAAAGATGACTATAGATGGAAAAAACCCCCCCAATGTACCCCAAAAAGACCAGGTATAAAGGGATGTAGCAGGATTAATAACTACAAAATAAATCAAGTATGGGGCCCTAAACATACCGGCCCAAATTTTTTTCAAAAAAATTAAATGTATAAAAGTCCCCAAAAAACAAAAATTAAAAGGCCCTTTTGTACCCATATAGATGACAAAGATGGAAACGCAATCAAAGTGACCCCCCTAAGAAATAGGAAAAGGGATGTAGCCCGGGGTGTAATAGCTACAAAATAAAGACCCAAATATGGGGGCTCTACATATCCCGGTCAAATTTTTATCAAATTTTTAAATGTTTTTTATAGTCCCCAAAGGGGAAAAATTTTGCCGTTTTGTACCCCAAAAGAAGACATAAATGGAAACCCAATCCCAAAGTGACCCATAAGACCGGGAAGGCATGTAGCGGAAAGTAAAAGCTAAAAAAAGACCAAGTATGGGTCTCTCTTATATCCAGGGCAAAGTAAAAATCAAATTTTATATTTTTTTAAAAAGTCCCTAAAGGGAAAAAATTTTGCCTTTGTTTCCATATAATGACCCATAATGGGAAAACCCCCTTTAATGTGACCCCAAAAGACCCCCTTAAAAAAAGGCATGTAGCAGGGTGTAATAGCTAAAAATAAGACCAAGTATGGGGCCCCTATAAAAATCCAGGGCAGAAGTTAAAACAAATTTTTTATATTTAAATTGTCCCCCCCAAAGCAAAAATTAAACCTTTGTAAACCCCCATAGATACTATAATGGGAAACCCCCCTCAATGTGACCCCATAAGCTAGGTATAGGCATGTAGCAGGATTTAATTTCTACAAAAAAGACCCAAATATGGGTCTCTATCATATCCAGGTCAGAAGTTATATCAAATTTTAAAGGTATATTGTCCAAATGCAAAAATTAAACCCTTTTGTACCCATATAGAAGACCCAAAAGTGGAAACCCAATCAAAGTACCCATAAGACCCGGTATAGGCATGTAGCAGGGGTGTAAAGCTACAAAATAAGACCAAGTATGGGGCTTTTATCATATCCCGGGCAGAAGTTTTTATCAAATTCTTTTTAAAAGTTTAAATGTTTCCAAAAACAAAAAATTAAGCCGTTCGTACCCCTATAGAAAGACTATAGATGGAAAACCCCCCCAATGTCCCCCATAAGACCGGGATAGGCATGTAGCAGGATGAAAAGCTATAAAAAAAAGACCCAATATGTCCCCCTATTTAAAACCAGGTCAGAAAATATATCAAAAATTTTATATTTTATATGTCCTAAAAACAAAAATTTTGCCTTTTACCCATATAATGACTTTTAATGGAAACCCAAAACAATGGACCCCCTAAGAAAACCGGTATAGGCATGGGAGCAAAATTAATAAACTATAAAAAAATAAGACCAAGTAAGGGGCCTTAAAAATATCCAGGTCAGAAGTTTAAATCAAAGTTTTATGTTTATATGTCCAAAAGGGAAAAAAATTTGCCTTTGTACCATATAGATGACTATAGATGGAAAAACCAAAACAATGTACCCCCAAAAACCGGGGATAGGCCCTGTAGCAGGAAGTAATAGCCCACAAAATAAAACCAAGTTGGGTCTCTATCATATCCCGGTCAAAGTTTTTATCAAAATTTGTTTAAAATTTTTATAGTCCCCAAAGGGAAAAATTCCGTTTGAACCCCTATAGTTACTATAATGGAAACCCAAAACAATGTACCCCATAAGACCGGTATAGGCCCGGGAACAGGATTAAAAAGCTTTCAAAAAAGACCAAGTATGGGGCTCAAACATATCCAGGTCAGAATTATATCCCAAAATTTTTAAATGTTTTTATATCCCCAAAAGCAAAATTAAACCGTTTTTGTTACCCAAAATAGAAGATATAGAGGAAACCCAAAACAATGTACCCCAAAAACCAGGTTTTAGGGTGTAAGGATTAATAGCTCAAAATAAGACCAAGTAAAGGGGGCCTTTCATAAACCAGGTCAAAGTTAAAATCAAATTTTATATGTGTATATAGTCCTAAAAAGCAAAAATTAGCCTTTTAACCAATAGAAGACTATAGATGGGAAAACCAATCAATGTGACCCCCCCTAAAACCAGGTTTTAGGCATGTGAGGATGTAATTCTACAAAAAAGACCAAATAAAGGGTCCCCTATCTTTTCCAAGGGCAGAAGAAATATCAAAATTTTTAAATTGTAAAAATTCCCCCAAATGGGAAAAAATTTGCCTTTGAACAATAGAAGACTAAGAAGGAAAAACCCCCTCAATGTACCCCCCTAAACCCCCGGGATAGGCATGTAAGGATTTAAAAACTACAAAATAAGACCAAGTATGGGTCCAAACAAATCCCGGTCAGAAGAAAAATTTAAATTTTATATGTTTTTAAAATTTCCCAAAGGGAAAAATTTTTTCCCTTCGAAACCAAAAAAATAGATGGAAACCCTAAAGTGGGAACCCAAATAAATGTGACCACCCAAAAAAAGACTAGGGAAAAGGCATGTAACAGATGTAAAACTACAAAATAAGACCAAGTATGGGGCTCTATCATATCCAGGCCCGAAATTAAAAATCAAATTTTATATGTTTTATTGTTTCCCAAAGGGAAAATTTTTTCCTTTTTACCCCTATAGATGACTAAGATGGAAAACCCCAAACAATGTGCCCCATAAGACTAGGTTTTAAAGGGATGTAAACAGGATGTAATAGCTAAAAATAAAACCAAATATGGGGCTCTATCATATCCAGGCCCGAAGTATATCAAATTTTTAAAGTTTATATTGTCCTAAAAGCAAAATTTCCGTTCGGGGACCCAAAATAGAAAGACTAAAAGATGGAAACCCCCAAACAATGTGAAACCCCCTAAGACTAGGGAAGGGAAAGTAGCAGGATGTAAAAAAGGCTATAAAATAAAACCAAGTATGGGTTTTCTATCAAACCAGGTCAGAAGTTAATCAATTCCCTTTTAAAGTTTATAATTTGGGGGCCTTTAAAGGCAAAATTATGCCGTTGGGACCCCTAAAAGATGACTTTAGATGGGGAAACCCCCAAAACAATGTAACCCCCTAAGACCAGGTATAAGGGGATGTACAGGGTGTAAAAGCTTTAAAAAAAAACCCAAAGGTGGGGGCTCTATCATATCCCAGGTCAGGGAATTAATTTAAATTTTATAAGTTTAATTGTCCAAAGGGAAAATTAGCCCTTGGGGACCCCTATAGATGACTTTAGATGGAAACCCAAACAATTACCCAAAGAAAGGTATAAGGGATGGAGCAGGTTAATAGTACAAAATAAGAAACCCAATATGGGGCCCCCTAATCATATCCCCCGGTCAGAAGTTAAAAATCAAATTTTATATGTGTAATTGTCCAAAGGGAAAATTTTTTTGTTTTGTACCCATATAAGACTAAGATGGAAACCCAATCAAGTACCCCAAAAATTATAGCATGTAGCAGGGGGTAAAAGCTACAAAATAAGACCAAGAAAGGGGCTTATCATATCCAGGTCAGAAGTTATATCAAATTTTATTTTTATTAGTCCTAAAGGGAAAAAATTTTTTGTTTTACCCCTTTTAGATGACATAGATGGAAACCCAATCAAAGTACCCCCCAAAACCCGGTTTTGCATGTAGCAAATGTAAAAGCTACAAAATTTAAAACCCAAAAGGGTCCAAACAATCCAGGTCAGAATTATATCAAATTTTATTGTGTAAAATAGTCCAAATCAAAAAAATTAAAACCTTCGGAACCCCCTATAGAAGACTTTTAAAAATGGAAACCCCAACAATGTACCCCCTTGACCGGGATAGGCTGTAGCCCGGGTTAATAGCTACAAAAAAACCAAGTATGGGCCCCTATCATATCCAGGTCCAAAAATTTTTATCAAATTCTTATATGTTTATATGTCCAAAGGGAAAAAATTTTGCCGTTTTGACCCCTAAAAAATGACTATGATGGAAACCCCAAACAAAGTCCCCCCTAAACCGGTATAGGCCCTGTAGCAGGATGTAATAGCTAAAAATAAGACCAAGTATGGGTCCTATATACCAGGTCCCAAAATTAAAATCAAATTTTTTATATTTTAAATAGTTTCCCAAAAAGGGAAAAAAATGCCTTTGTACCATATAGAGAAATATAGATGGAAACCCAATCAATGTGACCCCATAAGACCGGTTTTAGGGATGTAGCAGGATGTAATACTAAAAATAAGACCAAGTATGGGTCCTCTAAAATATCCAGGTCAGAATTAAAATCAAATTTTTATATGTTTAATGTTTCCCAAAAGGGAAAATTAAACCTTTTTACCCCTATAATGACTATAGATGGGAAAACCCAAAAACAATGTGGGCCCCAAAGACCCCGGGATAAACCCCTGAAAAGATGTTTAAAAGCTAAAAAATAAAAACCAAGTATGGTTTTCTATCATATCCAAATCAGAAGTTTTTATCAAAATTTTTTTAAAAGTTTTTTTTAGCCCCAAAGGGAAAAAAAAGCCGTTCGACCCCTATGATTTACTATAGATTTGGGAAAACCCAAAAATCCAAATTTTACCCCATTAAAAAACCGGTATAGGGCCCTGTGCAGGGGTGAAAACTTTCAAAATAAGACCCAAATAGGGGGGCCCCCCCCCCCCCCTAACATACCCCGGGTCAGAAGTTATATCAAAAATTTTAATGTGTTAAAATAGTTTTTTTAAAAGCAAAAAATTTGCCGTTTTGTACCCCTATAATGACTATAGATGGAAACCCAATCAATGTACCCCATAAGACCAGGTATAGGGGTGTAAGGGGGTAATAGCTACAAAAAAAACCAAGTATGGTCCCAAAATCCAGGGCAGAATTAATATCAAATTTTTATATGTGTATATAGTTCCCCAAATCAAAAAAATTTGCCTTTTTAGACCAATAAAAAGACATAGAAAGGAAACCAAAAACAATTGACCCCCCTAAGACCAGGTATAGGGATGAAGGATGTAAAAACTAACAAAAAGACCCCAAATATGGGTTCTAAACATATCCAGGTCAAAGAAAAAATCAAATTTTATATGTGTAAATATTTCCCAAATGGGAAAAAAAAAACCTTTGAACCAATAGAAGACTATAGATGGAAAACCCCAAAACAATGGGGACCCCCCAAAAAAACAGGGATAAAGGCCTGTAAGGATGAATATCAAAATAAGACCAAGTATGTGGGCCTTTTATCAAACCCCGGTCAGAAAAATATCAAAAATTTTTAAATGTTTAATATCCCAAAAGGCAAAAAATTTGCCGTTCGTACCATATGTGACTTAGATGGAAACCCAAAAAATGTCCCCCCCAAAAAAACTTTGGTATGGCAGGGGCGGAAATTTCCCACTAAGCCCCCCCAAAAATGGGGGGCTCAAACATATCCAACCCCAAAATTTTAATCCCCAAATTTTTAAGAAATTGCCCAAATTCAAAAATTCCGTTCGAAACCCCCTTTAAAACTATAAAAATTTTGGAAAAACCCCCCAATGGCCCCCATAAAGGGCCAAAGGGTTTGGGGCATTAGCAGGTTTTTAATACTAAAAATAAAACCAAGTATGGGCTCAAACATATCCAGGCCCAAAATTATAAACAAATTTTTATATTTTAATTGTCCGAAACAAAATTTTGCCGTTCGACCCCTATAGTTACTATAGAAAGGAAACCCCCCCCTCAAAGTACCCCAAAAAGACCAGGGAAAGGCCCCGAGCAGGATGTAATACTAAAAAAAAAAATAAAAAACCCAAATATGGGGCCTATCATATCCAGGCCGAATTATATCCCAAAATTTTATATGTTTATATTTCCTAAGGCAAAATTAGCCGTTCGTAACCCCCTATAGATGACTATAGATGGAACCCCTTTTAAAAGTACCCCATAAAACCAGGAAAAGGGATGTACAGGGTGTAATAACAAAAAATAAGACCCAAATAAGGGGCTCTAAACCCTAAACCAGGGCGAATTAAATCAAATTTTATATGTTTATATTGTCCCCAAAGGCAAAATTTTTCCGTTCTACCCCTTAGAGACTATTTGATGGAAACCCTTTATGTTAAACCCCCTAAGAAATAGGTTTTAATGTAGCAGGGTTTAATAAACTAAAAATAAAACCAATTGGGTCCCCTTTTCATATCCAGGGCAAATTAATCAAAAATTTTTATATGTTTAAAAATTGTCCGAAGGCAAAATTTTGCCGTTCAAAAGCCATAAAGATGACTAAAGATGGGAAAACCCCAAATTTTTGGAAACCCCCAAAAACTAGGGATAGGGGGTAAAACGGATTAATTTGCTAAAAATAAAACCCAAATATGGGGCTCTAACATTCCAGGTTTAAATTTTTTCAAATTTTTATATTTTATATTGTTTCCAAAGCAAAATTAGCCGTTCTTTAAACCCCAAAAGATGACTATAATTGGGAAAACCCCCCCAAAGTTACCCCATAAGCTAGGTAAAGGCCCTGTAGCAAGGTTTTAATAGCTACAAAATAAAACCAAGAAAGGGTCACTATCATATCCAGGTCAAATTTTTATTTAAATTGTTAAAGTTAAAATTGTCCAAATCAAAAATTTCCTTTCTTTCCCATATGATGACTAAAGATGGGAAAACCCCCCCAAAAGGGCCCCCTAAGACTAGGTATAGGGATTAGCAGGGGTAATAAACTACAAAATAAAAACCAAGGGATGGGTCTCATCATATCCAGGTCAAATTTTTATCAAATTGTTTATGTGTATATTGTCCAAATCAAAAAATTTGCCTTTGTACCCTAAAATAAAAAAAAAAAACAAAAAAAAAAAAAAACCCAATCAATGTGACCCCATAAACAAAGGTTTTAAAAAATGTAGCAGGATGTAATAGCTAAAAATAAACCAAGTATGGGGCTCTATCATATCCCGGTCAGAAGTTAAAACAAAATTTTAATTGTGTATATTGTCCAAATGCCAAAAATTTTGCCGGTTTGGAAACCCCTATAGATGACTATAAAAGGAAAAACCCCAAACCAAAGTACCCATAAGCCGGGAAGGCCCTGTAGCAGATGTAATAGCTACAAAATAAGAAACCCAAATAGGGGCCTATCATATCCAGGTTTAGAAGTTTAATCAAAACCCTTTTAAAAGTTATATAGTCCTAAAACAAAAAAATTTTGCCGTTTTGTTTCCCCTATAGATTTACTATAATGGAAACCCAATCAATGGACCCCTTTAAAACCGGTATAGGCATGTAGCAGGGGTAAAAGCTTTTAAAAAAAGACCAAGTTGGGGCCCCCCTAAAATATCCAGGCAGAAGTTAAAATCAAATTTTATATGTTTAAAAATAGTCCCAAAGGGAAAAAATTTGCCCCTTGGTTTCCAATAGATGACTATAGAAAGGAAAACCCCCTCAATGTGACCCCATAAGACCGGGATAAAACCTGACAGGAGTAATAGGGAAAAATAAGACCCCGTATGGGCTCTATATATCCAGGTCAGAAGTTTAAAATCAAATTTTTTTATTTTTATAGTCCTAAGGGAAAAATTTTGCCTTTGTACCATAAAGGGTGACTATAGAAAGGGAAAACCAAAACAATGTGACCCCCTAAACCGGGGATAGGCCCGTAGCAGGGTAATAGCTACAAAATAAACCAATAAGGGGCCTATCATATCCAGGGCCGAAGTTATATCAAATTCTTTTAAAAGTTTAAAAATTAAACCCCAAAGCAAAATTAGCCGTTCGTACCCCAAAAGAAACTATAGAGGAAACCCCAAATTTTAATGTACCCCCCCTAAGACCGGGGATAGCCCGTAGCAGGATTAAAACAAAAAAATAAGACCAAGTATGGGTTCCCCAACAAAATCCAGGTTTAAAGTTATATCAAAAATTTTAAATTTGGTTTAAATAGTCCCCCAAAAGCAAAATTGCCGATCGTACCCCTATAGAAGACTTTTAATGGAGGCCCAATCAATTACCCCATAAGACCCGGGATAGGCCCGTAGAGGGTTTAATACTTTAAAAAAAAAACCAAAAATGGGCCTATCATATCCAGGGCAGAATTAAAAACAAAATTTTTTAAAAGTTTTATAGTCCCCCAAAGCAAAATTAGCCTTTGGGATCCCTATAAGACAAAAATGGAAACCAAAACCCAATTTTGACCCCCCTCGAAACCCGGTATAGGGATGGAGGAGGATTAATAGCTACAAATAAAAAACCAAGTATGGGGCTAAACATACCAAAGGGCAGAAGAAATATCAAATTGTTAATGGTAATACCTAAATGCAAAAATTAGCCTTTGAACCATTAGAACATAGATTGGGAAAACCCCCTCAATGTGACCCCATAAGAACCAGGTATAGGGGATGTAAGGGTAATGCTACAAAAAAACCAAGTATGGTCCTATCAAATCCGGTCAGAAAAATATCAAAAATTTTATATGTTTTTTAAAATCCCCAAAGGGAAAATTTTTTTCCCCTTTGAAACCATATAGAAACTATAGATGGGAAAACCCCCTCAAAGGACCCCATAAGACTAGTATAGGCATGTAACAGGGTGTAATAGCTACAAAATAAAACCCAAATTTTGGGCCCTAAACATATCCCGGCCCAAAATTATATCAAATTTTAAATGTTTAAAAAGGGCCCCAAAAGGGAAAATTTTCCGTTCGTACCCCTAAAGATTAATAAGATGGAAACCCAAAACAATGTGACCCCAAAGACAGGTAAAAGGCATGTAGCGGGAAAGTATAGCCAAAAAATAAAACCCAAATATGGGTCTCTATCAAATCCAGGGCCCAAATTTTTTATCAAATTTTATATGTTTATATTGTCCTAAAAGGGAAAATTAAGCCGTTTTGTACCCATATAGATGACTATAATGGAAACCCAACAATGGGACCCCATTAAAACTAGGATAGGGCCCTGTTTGCAGGATGTAATAGCTATAAAATAAAACCAAATATGGGGCTCTATCAATCCCGGTCAGAAGTTATTCAAATTCTTATATGTTTATAAGTCCTGAAAAAGGGAAAATTTAAAGCCCTTGTACCATATAAATGACATAGATGGAAACCCCAAACAATGTACCCCATAAGACCCAAGGTTTTAAAGGGATGTAAACAGGATGAATTTTCTAAAAAAAAAAACCCAATATGGGGGCTCTATCATATCCAGGTCAGAAGTTATATCAAAATTTTTAAATGTTTATATTGGCCAAAGGGAAAATTAGCCGTTGGGACCCCTATAGATGACTAAAGATGGGAAACCCCAAACAATGGAAACCCCCTAAAACAGGTATAGGGATGTAGCAGGGTGTAATAGCTACAAAATAAGAACCCCCTATGGGTCCCCTTCATTCCCGGGCCCGAAAATTTTATCAATTTTATATGTTTAATTGGCCAAAGGGAAAATTTTGCCGTTCGTACCCAAAATAGATGACTAAAGATGGAAAACCCCAAACAATGTACCCCATAAACCAGGGAAAAGCAGTAGCAGGATGTAATAGCTACAAAATTAAAACCAAGTATGGGGGTCTATCATATCCAGGTCCCGAAGTTATATCAAATTTTATATGTTTAAATAGTCCCTAAAGGGAAAAATTTGCCGTTCGTACCCCAAAAAAGAAATATAGAGGGGAAAACCCCAAACAATGCACCCCCTAAACCAGGTTTTTTGGCCCTGTAGCAGGGTGTAATGCCCACAAAAAAAAACCAAGGGATGGGTCTCTATCAATCCAGGGCAAATTTTTATCAAATTTTATAGTTTAATATCCCCAAAGCAAAAATTTGGGCCCTTCGAACCCCTTAAAAAAAGACCCATAGATGGAAACCCAATCAAAGTACCCCCCTAAACCCCGGTAAAAGGCATTAGAGGAAAGTAATACTACAAAATAAACCAAGTATGGGGGCTCTATCATTCCAAAGGGCAGAAATTTTTTTTCAAATTTTAAAATGTTTAAATAGTCCTAAATGCAAAAAATTAAACCTTTGTACCAAATAAAAGCCCATAGATGGGAAACCCAAAACAATGTGAACCCCCCTAAGACCCCGGGATGGCATGTAGGAAAGGGTGTAATAGCTACAAAATAAGACCAAGTAGGGGGCCCTATCATATCCTGGGCCCAAAAAATATCAAATTGTTAATGTGTATAAAAATTTCCCAAAAAGCAAAAATTAGCCTTTGAACCAATAGAAGACTATAGATGGAAACCCAAAACAATGTGACCCCCCTAAGAAAAGGGAAAAGGATGTAAGGAGTAATAGCAAAAAAATAAGACCCAAATTGGGTCCTATCATATCCCGGTCAGAAGAAAAATCAAATTTTATATGTTTTTTAAAATTCCCAAAAGGGAAAAATTTTTTCCCTTCGAAACCATATAGAAAGACTAAAGGGTGGAAACCCAATTTAATTTGACCCCCCCTAAGATAGGTATAAAAGGGGATGACAGGTTTTAATACTACAAAATAAACCCAATATGGGGCCTATCAAACCAGGCCCGAAAATTAATCAAATTTTAAATGTTTAATTGTCCTAAAACAAAATTTTTTCCCTTCGTACCCCTATAGATGACTATTTGAAAGGAAACCCAAACAAAGTTACCCCATAAGAACCCAGGTTTAAAGGGATGTATCAGGTTTTTAATAGCTAAAAATAAAACCAAGTATGGGACTCTATCATATCCAGGGGGAAATTATTTTCAAAAATTTTAAAAATGTTTATTTGGGCCTAAAGGGAAAAATAGCCCTTCGACCCCAAAAGATACTATAGAGGAAACCCAATAAAAGTACCCCATAAGACCAGGGTTTGGCCCCTGTAGCAGGGTGTAAAAACTAAAAAAAAACCCAAATATGGGGGCTCCCATCATATCCGGCAAAGTTATAACAAAATTTTATATGTTTAAAATTGTCCTAAGGCAAAATTAGCCGTTTCGACCCCTAAAAATGACTTAAAAAAGGAAAAACCCTTCCCCAAAGGACCCCATAAGACCAGGTTTTAGGCATTAGCGGGTGTAATAACCCACAAAATAAACCAAAAAAATGGGGGCCTAAAACAATCCAGGGAGAAGTTTATTAAACAAATTTTATAAAGTTTAATTGTCCCAAAAGGGAAAATTACCGTTCTAACCATATAAGGAAATATAGATGGAAAACCCAAATGGACCCCAAAAGAATAGGAAAAAGGTTGTAGCAGGGTTTAATACTAAAAAAAAACCAAATATGGGCCCCTATTTATATCCAGGGCCAAATTAAATCAAATTTTATTGTTTATATTTCCCCAAAGGGAAAAAATTTTGCCGTTCTACCCCTATAGATGACTATAGATGGAAACCCCAAATTTAATTTTTGACCCCCTAAAACCTAGGTATAGAGTACAGGGTTAATACTAAAAAAAAAACCAAGTAAATTTTCTATCATATCCAGGGCATAAATTTTTTTTCAAATTGTTTTTATTGTAATAGGGCCCCAAATGCAAAAAAAAGCCGTTCGGTTTCCCATATAGATTACTAAGATGGAAACGCAAACAAAGTGAACCCCAAAAGACTAGGATAGGCATTAGGGAGGGTGTAATTTCTACAAAATAAGACCAAAATATGGGGGTCAACTATCCAGGTCCCTAATTTATTAAAACAAATTGTTATTGGGGTAAATATCCAAATGCAAAAAAATTTCCGTTTGTACCCATATCTTTACAAAAGATGGAAACGCAATCAAGTTTCCCCATAAACAAAGGTTTTAAAGGGATGTAGCAGAAAGTAATTTGCTACCCAAAATTTAAAACCCAATTTTGGGGCCCTATCAATCCAGGGCAAATTTTTTTATCAAATTTTATATGTTTAAAATAGTCCTAAAGGGAAAAAATTAAACCGGTTTTGTAACCCCTATAGATGTATAAAAATGGAAACCCAAACAATGGACCCCATAAACCTAAGGGAGGCATGTAGCAGGATGTAATGGGTAAAAAATAAACCCCGTATGGGTCCCCTATATATCCAGGTCAGAAGAAAAATCAAATCTTTTAAAATTTTTTAAAAAATTTCCCAAAGGGAAAAAAATTTTGCCTTTTACCTAATAGATGAATAAAAGTTTGGGAAAACCCCAAACAATGTGACCCCCTAAGACCGGTATAGGCAGGGACAGATGTAATGCTAAAAATAAGACCAAGTATTTGGGGCTCTATATATCCAGGTCAGAAAATCTTTTATCAAAAAATTTTTATGTGTATAAAAGTCCAAATGCAAAAATTAGCCTTTGTACCCCAAAAGATACTTTTAGGGTGGGAAAACCCCCTCAATGTGACCCCATAAGACAAGGGATAAAGGGTGTAGCCAAAATGTAATTTGCAAAAAAATAAGACCCCAAATAAAAAGGGCCTATCATATCCAGGGCAAATTATATCAAAAATTTTTTAAAAGTTAAATTGTCCAAATGCAAAAATTAGCCTTTGTACCCATATAATGACTATAGATGGAAACCCAATCAATTGACCCCATAAAAAAAAGGGATAAGGGATGTACAGGGTGAATAGCAAAAAAAATAAGAAACCCAAAAATTTGGGGCCCCTTCAAATCCAGGGCAGAAGTTATATCAAAATTTTTTAAATTTTAATAGCCTAAAGCCCAAAAAAAAAGCCTTTGTACCTATAAAAAGACAAAAGATGGAAACCCAAATCAATGTGACCCCCCTAAGACCAGGGATAGGCATGTAACAGAGGAAAAGAAAAAAATAAACCAATATGGGTCCCCAAACTTTTCCCCGGCCCGAATTATTTTCAAATTTTATATGTTAATGTCCAAAAAACAAAAATTTTTTCCCTTTTGTACCCAAATAGATGACATAGATGGAAACCCAAAACCAAAGGACCCCATAAAGGGCTTTGGTATAAGGCATGGGACAGGGGTAATAGCTAAAAATAAAAAACCAATAGGGCTCTATCATATCCAGGGGGCCCGAAGTTAAATCAAATTTTAAATGTTATAAATTTTCCTAAAGCAAAATTAAGCCGTTCGTACCCATATGATACTATAGAGGGAAAACCCAAAAAAATGTGACCCCCCCAATCTAGGTATAGGCATGTAAGGATGTAATAGCTATAAAATAAAACCCAAATTTTGGGTCTCTAACATTTTCCAGGTCAAATTTATATCAAAACCCCTTTATGTTTATATGTCCTGAAAGGGAAAATTAGCCGTTCGGGACCCCTAAGATACTAAGATGGAAACCCAACAATGTGACCCCAAAAAGACCGGTATAGGGATGTAGCAGGATGTAATAGCTATAAAATAAACCAATTTTGGGTCCCTATATAAACCCGGTCAAAGTTTATCAAATTTTATATGTTTATATAGTCCCCAAAAGGGAAAAAATTTTGCCCTTTTACCAATAGATGACTATAGATGGAAACCCCAAACAATGTGAAACCCAAAAACCGGTTTTAAAGGGATGTACAGGGTGAAAAGCTAAAAAAAAGACCAAGTAAGGGTCTCCTATAACCAGGTCAGAATTAAAATCAAATTTTTTATGTTAAATAGTCCCCAAAGGGAAAAATTTTTTGCCTTTGTACCATATAGATACTATAAAAGGAAACCCCCCTCAATGTGGGCCCCCATAAGACCGGTAAGGCCCTTGCAGGAAAGAAAAAGCTAAAAAATAAGACCAAGTTTGGGGCTCTTTAACATATCCAGGCAAAGTTAAAACCCAAATTTTTTTTAAAAGTTTAATATCCTAATGCCCAAAAAAGCCCTTTTTTAACCCAATAGATGATATAAAGGAAACCCAAAAAAAAAGTACCCCCCTAAGACCCGGGGATACCCTGGGACAGGATGTTTTAAAAGCTACAAAATAAACCAAGTAAAGGGCTCTATCATATCCAGGGCAGAAGTTAAAATCAATTCTTAAATTTTAAAAGTCCCCAAATGCAAAAAATTTGCCGTTTTGTACCCCTATAGAAGACAAGATGGAAACCCCCCTCAATTTTACCCCCTAAGACCCGGTATAGGGAGTTTTAGGGTGTTTAAAAGCTACAAAAAAAACCAAAATATGGGTCCCCTATCATATCCAGGTCCGAAGTTAAAATCAAATTTTATATGTTTTTTTAAAAAGTCCTAAATGCAAAAAATTTGCCTTTGTACCAATAGAAGACATAGATGGAAACCAAAACAAAGTGACCCCATAAGACCAGGTAAAGGCATGTTTGGAGGATGTAATAGCTTTTTAAATAAACCAAAATATGGGTCCTATCAAAATCCAGGAAAAAGAAAAACAAAATTTTTTATATGTGTATATATTTCCTAAATGCAAAAATTTTGCTTAACCAAAAGAAGATATAGAAGGAAACCCAAAACAATGTGAACCCCCCAAAAACCAGGGAAAAGGCATTAAAGGAAAGTAAAAGCTAAAAAATAAAGAACCAAGTAAAGGGGGCTTATCATATCCAGGGCAGAAGAAAAAATCAAATTTTTATATGTTTAATATCCCCAAAGGCAAAAATTTTTTCCCCTTCGAAGCCATAAAAAATGACTATAGGGTGGGAAAACCCCCTCAATGTACCCCATAAGACAAAGGGATAGGCATTAACAGGTTTTTAATTCTTCAAAATAAACCCAAATAAAGGGGCCTAACATATCCGGCCCCGAAGTTATTCAAATTTTATATTTTTAATTGTCCTAAAGGCCCAAAAATTGCCGTTCGTAACCCCTATAAAAGACTAAAATAAAAACCCCCTCAAAGTGACCCCATAAACAGGGATAGGGATGTAGCAGGTTTTAATACTAAAAATAAAACCAAGTATGGGGGCTCCCATCATATCCAGGCCCGAAGTTATAAACAAATTTTATATGGTTTTTAAAAGGGCCTAAACCCAAAATTTTGGCCCCTTCCGGGGGCCCCTATAGAAAGACTAAAGATGGAAACCCATTTAATGTACCCCTTTAAACCAGGGATAGGGAGGACAGGAGGTAATAAAAAAATAAAACCCAAATATGGGTCCTTTTAACAATCCAGGGCAGAAGTTATAAACAAATTTTATATGTTTAAATTGTCCTAAGGCAAAATTAGCCGTTTCCCCACCCCAAAAGATGAACCAAAAAGGGTGGAAACCCTTTTAATGTCCCCAAAGACCCAGGTAAGGGCCCTGTACAGGAAATTTAAAAACACAAAAAAGACCCAAATATGGGTCCTCTATCCAAAATCCAGGGCAGAAATTATTAAACAAAATTTTATATGTTTAAAAATTGTCCTAAGGGAAAATTAAGCCGTTTTACCCCTAAGAAAGACTATAGATGGAAAACCCCTTAATTGAAACCCCCTAAGCAAGGGTTTTGGAAGGGAGCAGGATTAATAGCAAAAATAAACCCCCAAATAAGGGTTTTCCCATCATATCCAGGGCAAATTTTTTTTCAAAAAATTTATATGTTTATATTTTCCTAAAGGGAAAAAATCCTTCTTTCCCCTATAGATGACAAAAAAGATGGAAACCCAATTTAAAGTGACCCCAAAGACTAAGGAAAAGGATGTACGGGGTTAATAGCTTAAATAAAAAACCCCGTATGGGTTTTTTTATCATATTTCCCGGTCAAATTATATCCAAAATTTTTATATGTTTTTTTATAGTCCTAAAAAAAAAATTAGCCTTCGTACCCATATAGATGAATATAGAAAGGGAAAACCCCAAAAAAAAGTACCCCCTAAGACCGGGATAGGCCCTGTAGGGAGGAAAGTAAAAGCACAAAATAAGAACCCAAATTGGGTCCCCTATTATAAACCAGGGCAGAAGTTTAAATCAAATTTTATAAGTTTATATAGTTCCCAAAGGGAAAATTAGCCTTTGACCATTAGATGAATATAATTTGGGAAAACCCCAAACAATGTTGGGGCCCCCTAAGACCGGGAAAGGCCCTGTACCGGATGAATGCTAAAAATAAGAACCAATATGGGTCTCTATCATATCCAGGTCAGAAGTTATATCAAATTGTTATATGTGTATATAGTCCTAAATGCAAAATTAGCCGTTCGTATCCATATAGATGACTATAGATGGAAACCGAATCAATGTGACCCCATAAGACCAGGTATAGGCATGTAGTAGGATGTAATAGCTACAAAATAAGACCAAGTATGGGTCTCTATCATATCCAGGTCAGAAGTAATATCAAATTGTTATATGTGTATATAGTCCTAAATGCAAAAATTAGCTATTAGTACCTACATAGAAGACTATAGATGGAAACCAAATCAATGTGACCCCCATAAGACCAGGTATAGGCATGTAGGAGGATGTAATAGCTACAAACTAAGACCAAGTATGGGTCTCTATCATATCCAGGTCAGAAGAAATATCAAATTGTTATATGTGTATATATTCCTAAATGCAAAAATTAGCCGTTCGAAGCCATATAGATGACTATAGATGGAAACCCAATCAATGTGACCCCATAAGACTAGGTATAGGCATGTATCAGGATGTAATAGCTACAAAATAAGACCAAGTATGGGTCTCTATCATATCCAGGTCAGAAGTTATATCAAAGTCTTATATGTTTACATAGTCCTAAAGGCAAAATTTTGCTGTTCGTAGCCATATAGATGACTATAGATGGAAACCGAATCAATGTGACCCCATAAGACCAGGTATAGGCATGTAGCAGGATGTAATAGCTACAAAATAAGACCAAGTATGGGTCTCTATCATATCCAGGTCAGAAGTTATATCAAATTGTTATATGTGTATATAGTCCTAAATGCAAAATTATGCCGTTCGTAGCCATATAGATGACTATAGATGGAAACCAAATCAATGTGACCCCATAAGACCAGGTATAGGCATGTAGCAGGATGTAATAGCTACAAAATAAGACCAAGTATGGGTCTCTATCATATCCAGGTCAGAAGTTATATCAAATTGTTATATGTGTATATAGTCCTAAATGCAAAAATTAGCCGTTCGTATCCATATAGATGACTATAGATGGAAACCGAATCAATGTGACCCCATAAGACCAGGTATAGGCATGTAGTAGGATGTAATAGCTACAAAATAAGACCAAGTATGGGTCTCTATCATATCCAGGTCAGAAGTAATATCAAATTGTTATATGTTTATATAGTCCTGAAGGCAAAATTATGCCGTTCGTAGCCATATAGATGACTATAGATGGAAACCAAATCAATGTGACCCCATAAGACTGGTATAGGCCTGTAGCAGGATGTAATAGCTATAAAATAAGACCAAGTATGGGTCTCTATCATATCCAGGTCAGAAGTAATATCAAATTGTTATATGTGTATATAGTCCTAAATGCAAAAATTAGCTATTAGTACCATATAGATGACTATAGATGGAAACCGAATCAATGTAACCCCATAAGACCAGGTATAGGCATGTATCAGGATGTAATAGCTACAAAATAAGACCAAGTATGGGTCTCTATCATATCCAGGTCAGAAGTTATATCAAATTCTTAAATATTTATATAGTCCTAAATGCAAAAATTAGCCGTTCGTACCCATATAGATGACTATAGATGGAAACCCAATCAATGTGACCCCATAAGACTAGGTATAGGCATGTAGCAGGATGTAATAGCTACAAAATAAGACCAAGTATGGGTCTCTATCATATCCAGGTCAGAAGTTATATCAAATTCTTATATGTGTATATAGTCCTAAATGCAAAAATTAGCCGTTCGTACCCATATAGATGACTATAGATGGAAACCCAATCAATGTGACCCCATAAGACTAGGTATAGGCATGTAGCAGGATGTAATAGCTACAAAATAAGACCAAGTATGGGTCTCTATCATATCCAGGTCAGAAGTTATATCAAATTCTTAAATGTTTACATAGTCCTAAAGGCAAAATTTTGCCGTTCGTAGCCATATAGATGACTATAGATGGAAACCAAATCAATGTGACCCCATAAGACCGGTATAGGCATGTAGCAGGATGTAATAGCTACAAAATAAGACCAAGTATGGGTCTCTATCATATCCAGGTCAGAAGTTATATCAAATTGTTATATGTGTATATAGTCTTAAATGCAAAAATTAGCCGTTCGTACCCATATAGATGAGTATAGATGGAAACCGAATCAATGTGACCCCATAAGACCAGGTATAGGCATGTAGCAGGATGTAATAGCTACAAAATAAGACCAAGTATGGGTCTCTATCATATCCAGGTCAGAAGTTATATCAAATTCTTATATGTTTATATAGTCTTAAATGCAAAAATTAGCTATTAGTACCTATATAGAAGAGTATAGATGGAAACCAAATCAATGTGACCCCATAAGACCAGGTATAGGCATGTAGCAGGATGTAATAGCTACAAAATAAGACCAAGTATGGGTCTCTATCATATCCAGGTCAGAAGTTATATCAAATTCTTATATGTTTATATAGTCCTGAAGGCAAAATTATGCCGTTCTAAGCCATATAGATGACTATAGATGGAAACCAAATCAATGTGACCCCATAAGACTGGGTATAGGCATGTAGCAGGATGTAATAGCTACAAAATAAGACCAAGTATGGGTCTCTATCATATCCAGGTCAGAAGTTATATCAAATTGTTATATGTGTATATTCCTAAATGCAAAAATTAGCTTGTACCATATAGAATGAAAAAAAAATATGGGTCTCTATCATATCCAGGTCAGAAGTTATATCAAATTGTTATATGTGTATATAGTCCTAAATGCAAAAATTAGCCGTTCGTACCCATATAGATGACTATAGATGGAAACGCAATCAATGTGACCCCATAAGACTAGGTATAGGCATGTAGCAGGATGTAATAGCTACGAAATAGGACCAAGTATGGGTCTCTATCATATCCAGGTCAGAAGTTGTATCAAATTCTCTATCTAAATGGGTCTCTATCATAAACTTAATTTTAATAAACATATGAACATAACTCACAATTATATAAGTGTTGAATTTTCTTTTTCAATTGAATAGGGTACATCTTGACTTTTTTTGGTGGCTTGGGGGGACGATTTGACCAAAATTGGGGGACGATTTGACCAATTTAGGGACGATTTGACTGGGGGACGGGTTGACTGTAAACCCTTTCAAACAGGTATCACACCACTATCAAAGTACTTCCGGGTCGTAGGGTTGCTGAAGTAGTACCTAATGAAAATGAAAGCGTGGACATCAAAGTCATATTTTCCCCAGAAAACACTGAATAACTGCAACATATTTAGCCTGTGTGGTGAGACATGTATTTTTGACCAACAACTTGCATTTAATAGTTGTATTAAGGGATTACTTTCCTACAGGATGTTGGGAGAGCTGCAGAGGTAATGCGGCTCAGAGGTCATGTTTGTTTTGGAAATTTTGACAGGTAGCCGGGAAATGTGAAATTTGTGAAACGCCAATTCCTTAATGATATATTTTTGTGTGCCTAAATCTGTTGATTTATGAATGATCTACATGAAACTAGACCAGAAATATTCCAACGAACATTTGGAAAGTAGGAACAGGCCTCGAAAGTCGGCCAAGTTACTATAGATTATATAGGGACAAAAAGTAGTGGTGTGACACCCCATGGACTGTTTTCCATCTTCAAAAGCCAAAAGGTAGAATTCGAGACATTATTGTCTCTATCTGATAGTGAGCTAAGTCGTCTTGGCGTCACTACTACTGGTGACTGGGTTCGGTTCAGGGAAAAAGTTAGGGAACGGGCAGCCCAAGGCAATAGCCTGAGTAGGTGAGTAAGACAAAGCATTGATGTAGGCAAGCATTCTGTTCTTGTCATATTGTTATTCTCGGGGATTATGGGTCTTTTCGCCCCAATTCCCTTTCGCCCTAATTCACTTTCGCCCTATACCCTTTCGCCCTAAAAGTGAGTCTGTTCGCCCTATTGTTATTTTGGTGGATTTGAATGAAATAATATATAAATGTATGTGTATTCGGTTGTATTATTTTTTGCATGTATGTTTGAATGAGTATGTATTCATATTTCGTATGCGTTTTTTTTTTTTAATTAAATTTATTAAATAAATGATAGATAGATAGATAGATTTAGCGTCTTTCTGACTCTGTCTCACTCTTTCTGTCTCTATTATCAAGATAAAACAAAAGTAGGATAAAGATAATATTTTATTAACATGTCGACATATATGTCATGGCGTAAAAAAAAAGTACATTATTTACACGTTATTTACATTTATATACATTTATGATACACTATCGCAGCGACGGTAAACACCAATACAACAACAACAACATTTATGATACATTTATACTCAGTCCATGTTTGGTCGGTACAATCTGGACACTTCCTTAAGGAATCCTGTGGTTGACAGACTCCCATCCATGTACCTGTCCCATGCTTTGTGAATTCCTGTGTCCAGTTTCGTGTATACGGAGGAGGTTTCCCGGTGAAGATCACTGGACTGGATAATCATATCCACCTCAGTGATAAGATGCTGGACAAGAACGTAAAACGGAAGTCCAGCATGCCCAGTAGCGGTGTTCAGCTTGTTGTGCCATCCTGAAGAATAAAAAAATAAAATGTGTTTGTGTGTTAATTTGTTCTGAAATTAAGAACTGTATGATAATAATTTCGTATTTCAAAATACGTACCCTCAACATCATTGTTGGTCCTGACAGACCGGCGGAAGACACACCAGTCCTGAACATCGATGACGCTGTTCTGAAACCACTGCCGCTCCATGTAATTGACCAGTTCCTCGATGTGGGGAGATGGCAGGGGTTCGTCGTCCTGATGGAGTTTTTGGCGAGAAGCTGGCACAGGAATACTGCGAGGTGCTGGCACTGGAATACTGCGGAGTGGCAGTTTCAAAATTTTTTGCATCTTATATACCCTAATACTGGCGGTTTATTTATAATTAAAGAAATAAATAAATTCACTGTTTGATTCGTTTTTAGCACTTATTTTATTCATTTCCATCCCTACTTATCATAAATGAAACAGACCGTGTGTAAAAAATAAGTATGTTAAATGAGACAATACGAACGCCGAAAATACTGTGACGAAACTGTCAGTTGTTTTTGTTAAATTTGTCCCTTCTCGGTAGTTTCTTTTGGTTTCCCTTACTTTAAATTTGCGACTGTAAACTTCCGGGTAGTTTCAGCACGAACAGCCAAGAATATTCTATCTAATGTAAGTAATTAACTGATTACTTATCTTCAATATCTTTATGACAGTATATTCCCGATTTACAAAGTTATTTTAGTTGTTTCGAAAACTTACAGGAAAATTAGTATACAAGTGTTTTTATTATCATTGCAGTTATATAGAGGGTTTTGGATAGTTAATGGTCATTCGGTTAATTTTAGAATGATTAATCAGGGTCATTTTAACGCTCATTACTGGTATAGTTCTATCAGTTTGTCGGTAGGTGTCGCCACCGTCTCTAGAGAGTATAAAAGGCGGTGTCTCGTTGAAGTTGGGCATTCTGTCTCTGACCGCCAAGAAGATCAGTTATAGATAGATTGGCGCTGGAGGTTTTAATATTAAATATACTTTTAATTGCTTTCTACTTCTACTTACCTCATTTACTGCATTTGAATCTTCTCTATTGGCAGTATGGATAGAATTTTGTGAGGTGGCATCAGAAACAGAATCACCTGTATTGGTAACAGGAATGTGCTGAGAGTTTTCATGTTTATGGACAGTTTGATGAGTTTTGACTATTTTTTTTCTCCTAATAAGAGCTGACAGTGAAATATTATCACTTGAGCTATCACTATCACATGGTTTATAATCACCATCATCATCATCATCATCATCACAAACATCAGCTGTGTCATCATAATTATCATTTCCATTTTCATGACCAACAACCTCATCACAAACATCACCAGAATCATCATCACAATTATCATTACCATTTGCATCCTGAACTCTGTTAAGTTTAACAGCAGTGTACATATCATCAGAAAATACATTTATACTGTCATCAAATACATTGCTGTCAATGCTATTCAAAAAGGTAGCACTGTCATCCAGATTATGAATACATTGATCTATTTGGCTACTTATTTCTACAAAAGAGTTTGAACTGTCGCTTAACATAGATGCACAAGAAAATTCTGAATCAGAAGCATCAGAGATATCACACCCAGTCAATGATTTCTTTAAAGCTTCATCTGCTAAGAAAAGTTTGCAGCTATACTCGCCTTCAGATACAGGATCAAAAAAACTAAAGCTGCTATCGGACTGTGTATCACTGGCACTGTCATTGACTGAATCACAGTACAGTTCAGTTTGAGGCACCCTTACTGTTGCCAATTCATATGGGATGTTACCTCTCAGTTTGAGTGATGCAGCGAGATGCTGTATAAAACTACACAAGTGAAAAATATCTTGATGTTTGGTTAGACAGGCAGCTCCATCTGGAGATACCATTCCTACATCATTCCTACTATGGGAGTCAAAGAAATAATACTGGTAGTCATTTCTCAAAATAGCACAGCTGTAGCTAGGGGTGGTATCTCCCATAGCTAATATACAGCCAGTCATAACATGATCTTCCATTAAGTCTTACAGCATCACTGATTGCATAAAATGGTGGATCTGTTTCACAGTTAAATGTTCCGTGCAAGCTTGTTGAAACTGTAGCTACAGACTGCGGAATATCATCAAAGTTAAGGTAACGTCCATCATGGGCAACACTAGTATACAACAAGTCTCCACCTTCAAAAATTTTGTCCATTGTACTGGATTGCCAATAACTGGGTGGAAATGCATAACTCTCTAAAATGGCACGGACAGAGTTAGCCACACACTGACGTCCATTTCCTTGAAACTTTTGGCAGCCTTGATGAGTAGAAGCCCTCAGGATATTCATTTTTACCTGGAAAAAGAATATTTCTTTCATAGTATATTTATAAATCATTATACAACATCTACGGAATAATTCTATGAATAGTTTTTAAAAAAAAACCTTTTTTACACATAAGTACTATGATTTATTATTATAAATGATACAAGGCAATAAATTAAAGTCTAGGTTTTATATTAATTCAATTTCAAGTAAAAACACCTGAACTTTTTTTAAATTTAAACCATATACATATGGATGATTAATATGGTAAGACATAGCCATTAATGAGATTAGTCAACTTGCCAGTAAGCCAGTGGTAAATAAAGGAAACCCTGGTTTAAAAAAATGCTGGCTGTAGGTATTTTTCATTTAATGATATTAAAATATTAGATAGATCTATACAATTGTATATATTATGATCCATTTTAATTTTTTTATTTATTGAAAAATATTCACATTTCGATTAAATAATGGATATACTTACCAATATTTCAGCTTCAAGTTATAATAAACAAATGTTTAACCTTCTCACTGTCCTTGTAAGCTCATCTTCAAGTGATGTCATAATATACAGATGATGTCATCAAATAGGATAAACAGTATGCTGATTTACTTCCCTTGCACAATCACATTTTTTTTGTGCAAAACGGTTGTAACTTGAGATACAACTGTTTTGCACAAAAATGTTTTAGCAAATTGAGATACAACCTTTTGACAAATATTGATTTGACATCTTAATTTTCAGATTCCAATGTTTAAACTTACTGAGGATGTGTATAACAATAAAATACATTGAAAAAGTAAAAAAAGTGATTTTGTGAAAAAAAGTGAGTTACAACCGTTTTGCGCCGAGCCCGCATCAGACATGTCTACAGCGTGATACTGCAATGTGGCAGCACTATATCTGTCTCAAGTAGACATTGTCTCTAAATGACTGAAGTAAAATCAATAAACAAACATTAATTTCCAAAAAACATAACTGCAACATGTTCACAGTAAAAAAAAAAATGAAAATTGCTTTATATGATTAAAGGACTGTTTTACACACGTTTATTCAATGGTGTTGCACATTAATATAAATGAAAACACACGATGCTAAAACTTTATAAATATAGGAGTCAAAAGGATCTGTCCTACGCATGAAACAGCATACATAATAAAAAAGACACAAAATCTCTCGTACATAATGTTTAAAGATTTTTCTTCAATATTTCAACTGATTTCGAACTTATGACATGTAGTGGACTTTTTGTTTAACAATCACTGTTTACTTTTGAAATTAAAAAAAATGTATAAATGTTCCGCAAGAAAGGCGGAATCCCCCTCTACTCTCAACATCTTCTAGATTGGACCTGTACCGGATCCGCAGACTGGACCACGGCAAATTAGCTATAGTTAGTTTGTAGAATGTTGTTGTTGATGATGATTGATTGATTTTTATATCATGCAGGCACCTTCACATGATTGCAAAACCAGATCAAACTGAAAGCGAAATTAATGATATATATTTTATGTAAGGGAATACTGTCTCGGGAAAGGGTCTTTGTATTCATAGGTATGAGGTGATTTTGTATCGTACATTTGTCTTATTTTAGTTCGGGTTTGAAATGGAATGATTCTTTTATTTTATACGCTTTGTCGCATTAGTAATAAGTGTATTAATATAAAAAAAATGATTTGGCCTACTGTCTAGTCTCATACATTTACATGTATATTCTTGGTACTTGGATTGATATCTATTGTGTTCTAAAGTTTACTGTAAAATGCATGCAAATTGTATTATTTGTATTTACATTTTATATCGTAAATCAGCCATTTATTCTATTGTTGAAACTGATTTGTTTTGGTACAACACACTTTCATTTTACCTTTGATAAGCTAAGATGAATGTTAATGACAGTTTTAGCAACTAATTTAAAACCTGATCAGCCTGCAAGCTACATACTGTTCCGAAATTTTACTGGTAGTTTCAGCCCTTTCGTTTCATCGCTTTAATATACTGATGACTGAGTGTTGAAATTATGAATATTGAAATATGGCTATTATTGATATCATTTTTATTTCAGGTATTGGCAAAAACAGTTGATGTCATATATCTCATGCAGCACCCATTCTGTCATCAGAAAGCAGTGTCTACAAAGTCTGAGAAAAATCCTCATCATTGAGCCTCAGAGAGATCTTTTGGTTAGAGCACTTCATGCAATGGAGACGTTTATTTGCTTCTTGTCCATGGCAAGCATTTGAGAGGTGACCAGGTAAACTATACACATATATGAGTCAAGTGGACATGTCTTATGCATAAAACAACACACGCGTAAAAAAAACCCTCAAAATCAGTGAAATATAATGTTTTAAGAGTTTTCTTGAAGATTTCAACTGATTTCAATTTTCTCACATGTAGTGGACCGTTCGCTTAACAACCACCGTCTACTTTGAAAATTACAAAACTATACTTTATCCCTTAGATAGGGCGGAATCAAAATTGTTGTTTCCCGCTCCACTCTCAACTTTTCTTGGGTTGGACCTGTACTTGATCCGCAGACTGGACCACGGCAACTACAGTTTGTAGAATGTTGATGTTATTGGTGATGATGATGATGATGATGATGATGTTCCAATGTCAGGGACAATGGTACTGGTATAGCTCCCTTGCTTGTCGCTCAGCATATAAGGGTAGTTCCAGGACTGGTTGGTCTGATGGCCGTATAATGTGAATGGGTATGTTACCATGCCACATGTCTACAGCGTTATACTGCAGTCTGGCAGCACCCTATCTGTCTCAAGTTGATATAGTCTCCAAATGACTGAAATACTGTTGGTGGGACATTAAACCCAAACAAACAAACATGTTTGACCTATACTGGATCAGCAGACTAGACCACGGCAACTACAGACAGTTTGTAGATGTTGTTATGGTAATGATGATGATTTTTTTATCATTCAGGCACCTTCACACGATTGCAAAACCAGATCAAACCAAAAGTAAAATTAATGTAATATATTTACTTACCTAAATTCAATTGCATCACTTAGTGAACTTCTTAATTTTAGAAAATGTAAGGGGTTGGCTTCTTTGTTTGCGTTGGTATGATGTCATTTTGTATTGTCCGTTTGTCATATTTTAGTACTGGTTTGAAATGGAATGATTCTTTTATTTTATACACTTGATTGTAGTATGTGTATGTACAGTATATAAATTTTAAGTCAAGCATTTATTTTATTGCTCAAACTGATTTGGTTTTGTACAAAACACTTTCATTTTACCTTTGATAAGCTGAGATGAGTGATAATGAAAGTTTAAGCGACTGATATAAAACCTGATCAGCTGGCAAGCTACAGGCTGTTCTGAAATTATACTGGTGGTTTAAGTTCTTTCTTTGATCACTATATATGTTGATGATTGACTGTTGAAATAATGAATATTGAAATATAATTATTATAATTTTTTTTTCAATTCAGGGATTGACAAAAGCATTTGGCTTCATAGGTCTCCTGCAGCATCAATTCTGTCACCAGGAAACTTGTCTAAAAAGTCAGCAACCAGACTTCAACCTTGAGCCTCAGAGAGAGAGTGATATTTTGGGTTGAGTACTCATGAAAAGCAGATGTTGGTTTGGTTCTTGTCCATGGAGATGTGACCAGGTAAGTACTCTACTCTTATTACTACTACTACTACTGTTTCATAACTACTGTTTCATACCATCATCTTATTCTTCTAATTTCAACGACTACTAGTTCCACTACTGATACAACTATTCCCTATCATCATCTTCCTCTACTTTTAGTACTTCAAACACTGTTACATATCATTATAGGCACACCTAATTTTTTAACTGTTTTCATTACTATTGCGTCGTCGGATTCGGCGTTCACCCTGGTTAAGTATTATTTTTAGATCAACCCTTGCACATAAAGTATCATAACTAATGTTTGGAAACTTTGAATATTTATTCAGCACCTTAGTTGACTTAAGGCTGTAAGATAACTGTATCTTGCTCTTTGCAAGAATAATGAATTTTTAAGAAATTTTCATGGTTTAGTTTTATGTTTAGGTCAATTTTTTCCATAACTACTCTATCTCAGTAACCACTGTATGTAACTGATTTAAACTTCACAAAAAAAAAATTCCCAACCATCCATTATAATCAAGTTAACAACTCTTATTTGGTTTTAATGCAAATTTTGGGTCTTATACAACTTGAAAATCGGTCAATATTGTATGAAGATACTATCAAAGACAGGTAATTCAAACACAGAATAAACTGTTTATTCCATCTATAGGCATGTTTTGCTTTTTGAAATACATTTACAAGAAATATTATAAGTGTCTAACTTCATGGGGCAGGATTATTGTAAAGTATCAAAATAAAATTTTAAAAAAAGCCAGCAAGAAATGGAGAAAAGAAAAATTAGATGAGCGTCTGTATCTGCTTGGTGGTGCTCTTTCAGATTCTTCTTCAGCTGTTCATTAGCATCATCTTCCTCTACGCTAATTACTACTACTGCAGTTAAATATTAATCTTTTCTTCTCCTGCATTCTACTTTTACTGTTATTACTATTAATATTCATCATCTTCCTTTTATTAGGCGAAAAAAAAAAAAAAAAGACTTGTTTCTGCTACCGGCTCTGAAAAAAATGGGGTCGGTAGGTAGGGATTTTTTTTTAATTTTTTTTTTAAGAAACATGCTTTTCAGTCAATTTTTTAAAAGCTTTCCATGTGTATGGATGCAATAAGTGACATTTAATGTAATTTCACTCTAGATTGTATGTTAATATGTCCATAAGATGCTATAAAATCTTGAAATTAATTTAAATGACTTTAATTCAGTAAATGTCCGAAATTGAGTAGACTGACAATAGACAATTGACAATAGGCTGTCACAAAAGACAGCAATGTCAGAGCACTTTAAGGTCTGGCTTGCTGAACAAGTATTTTTAATGTGAAATAGTTATATAAATTATAGGTATCTGAAATTAAAAAGGGTGACATCCAATACAATTTATTTCAGAATTTATACATTTGCGTTTCCCCATATTCGGTTTTCAGATTAATGTATTGTTGAAACTTCTAGTTGTTAACAATTTCAACTATAGACATTATGAAGCTAGAAAATAAAACTGAAATTGAATTGCTTTGTATAGAATTATGTATTTTTGTGATGTCAGACTGTTTTTTAAAATAAAACCTTTCAGGGTTCAACACTTACTTTTCAGCCAGGAATCCTGTCAGACATCTGCTTTTCAAATCAGAAGTCTCATCTTAAATAAGAAGTCTCTTAAATTGTTTTTAATTTAAGTTTAATTCAGTAAACGATTGTTGGGATATTTAAAACAATATTAAAGTGCACTTCTAGTAAACTTTAATTGTGTTTATATTAGATTCAATAGAAGTTTGTAATACTTTTAGATCATTATATCTTTTATGATATACAAAAGTGAAAATAATATATATTTTTTAATCTTATATTTTTATAGAATGGTAATGCAAGTTTGTCTCAATGCATTACCCCACCCACTTCACTATGATCATATTATTGTAAGTACAACGTCAATCTTAATTTCAAATAATGTTGTAAAATCTGTATTTCATTTCAAACATTCATGTTTTAAAACCTTACCAAAGCTTTAAGACCATTCTATTGCTGAAAAAATAGTTATTAGTTAATGCTTTTTACTCAGTGTGAGCTTTTGTGATTGCCTTTTGTCCGTCGTCCATCGTCAACAATTGCTTGTGAACACTCTAGAGGCCACAGTTTCGGCCCAATCTTCATGAAACTTGGTCAGGATATTTGTCTACATGATTTCTCGGATAAGAACGAAATTGGGTCATGTGGGGTCAAAAACTAGGTCACCAGGTCAAATCTTAGAAAAACCTTGTGAACACTCTAGAGGCCACATTTTTGGCCCAATCTTCATAAAACTTGGCCAGGATGTTTGTCTATATGATATCTCAGATGAGTTTGAAATTGGGTCATGTGGGGTCAAAAAGTAGGTCACCAGGTCAAATCTTAGAAAATCCTTGTGAACACTCTAGAGGCCACAGTTTTGGCCCAATCTTCATGAAAGTTGGTCAGGGTGTTTGTCTACATTATATCTTGGATGGGGTCAAAAACTAAGTCACCAGGTCAAATTTTAGAAAAACCTTATGAACTCTCTAGAGGCCACAGTTTTAGCCCAATCTTCAATAGATTTGGTCAGGATGATTGTCTAAATGATATATTGGATGAGTTCGAAAATGATTCACGTGGTTTTAAAAACTAGGTCACTAGGTCAAATCTTAGAAAAACCTTTTGAACACTTTAGAGACCACAGTTTTAGACTAACCTTAATGTAATTTGGTCAGAATGTTTGTTCACATCTTGGCAACATAGGGTCAAAAAGTAGGTCACCAGGGCAAATTTTAAAAAAATCTTGTGAACACTCTAGAGGCCTACATTTTTGTCCCAATGTCCATTAAACTTGATATGAATGATGACTGCATTAATTCTCAGTTGAGTGCAAATTCAGGTAGGATCAAAATGTAGGTCACTTAGTCAAATGTTAGAAAAACACTTGAGATGCCAAATTTTTTTGTCATTATGCCTAACACAGCCATCTTACTCAGGTGTGCGACACAGGGCCATCTTGGCCCTCTTGTTTCTATGATCATACTGGAAGTAAACAAAGTTATATTCAAATAGCTTTTCACATGCTAAGATACGGAAAGAACGGAAAATGCCTGAAATGAAATGGCGACTGTCGAAGAGATTTAATCTTTTATCAAAATTTTGGCCAAAAAAAACACTAGGGTCAGCAGCCAAAAAAAAGAGGTTCGGTCGGGGAAGCAGAAACAAGCATTTTTTTTTTTTTTTGGCCTTACCACTAATGCTGTTACATATTATCTTGTCATATTTTCCATTTATCTCCCTTTTTATTTCATAATATATTTTTGTCAGGGGCACTTCTTGAAAAGTATACAAGGTATTACATTGAAACTTAAAAAAGAAAAAGGCATTGAGGTGACAAAGAGAAATGCAATGACCAAGTACCATAACTCTTATTGGTCCCATTTTTTTATTTTCCTTTATATTATTTTTTTATGATTTTTATCTGGGGCAATATTGAAAATTGTAAAAGGTATTGCTTTGAAGCTAAAAATATACATAGAATAAGGTGGTGACTAGAAGAGAAGTGACCAAGAATCATAGCTCTACTTTAAACAATTTTTAGCTCTACTATTCGAAGAATAGGAGAGCTATTGTAGTCACCCTTGTGTCGGCGTTGGCGTTGCAGCACTTGGTTGAAGTTTTGCTATCAACCCTATATCTCAATAACCGGTTATGATATTGACTTGAAAGTTTATGAGTATGTTCAGGGGCATCAGATAACCAAGTTAGATAACTCTTGACTGAATTCAATATGAATTCTGGCCCCTTTTTAACTCAGAAATTTTGGTTAAAGTTTTGGATGCAATAGAAAATTGGTTAAAGTTTTGCATGCAAGCTACTATCAGCCTTATATCTCAATAACCTTTTATGGTATTGACTTGAAAGTTTATGAGTATGTTAAGGGACATCAGACAACCAAGGTAGATAACTCTTGATTGAATATATAACAAATTATGGCCCCTTTTTATTAGCTCACCTGAGCACAATGTGCTCATGGTGAGCTTTTGTGATCGCCTTTTGTCCGTCGTCCGTCCGTCCGTGCGTCTTGCGTCAACTTTTCCTTTAAACAACTTCTCCTCCTAAACCACTGGATGGATTTTGACCAAACTTCACAGGAATCATCCTTATCATGACCTCTATCAAAGTTGTTCAAATTATTTTGATTGGGTGAATAAGTAGGTCACAGGAGCTAAAAATAGATTTTTAAAATGCAATCTTAGAAAATCTTCTCCTGCAAAACTGTAAGGCCTAGAGCTTTAATAATTGGTATGTAGAATTGTCTTATGAACATCTACAAAAGTTGTTCAGATCATGACCCTGGGGTCAAAATTGGCCCCGCCCCAGGGGTCATTTTATTTTTCATAGGTTTATAGAGTGAAAAACTTAAAAAAAAATTTCTTCTATGAAACAATAAGACCTAGAGCTAAGATATTTGGCGTGTAGCATTGTCTAGTGAATCTCTACAAAAGTTGTTCAAATTATGACCCTGGGTTTAAAATTGGCCCTGCCCCGGGGGTCACTTGTTTTACATAGACTTATATAGGAAAAACTTTAAAAATCTTCTCCTATGAAACCATAAGGCCTAGAGCTAAGATATTTGGTATGTAGCATCATCTAATGGCTCATTACCAAGATTGTTCAAATCATAGCCCTATGGTGATAAATGACCCCGCACCAGGGGTTACTTGTTTTACATAGAGTTATATAGGAAAATCTTAAAAATCTTCTTTTATGAATCCATAATGCCTAGAGCTTAGATGGTGAGCTTTTATGATTGCCTTTTGTCTGGCGTCTGTCGTCCGTCCATCTGTCCGTGCGTGCGTCTTGCGTCAACTTTTTCCATTAAACAACATCTCCTCCTAATCCGCTGAAGGGATTTTGACAAAATTTCACAGGAATCATCCTTATGATGTCCTCTAACAAAATTGTACAAATTATTATGATTGGTTGAAAAAGTAGGTCACAGGAGCTAAAAATAGATTTTAAAATGCAATCTTAGAAAATCTTCTCCTGCAAAACTGTAAGGCCTACAGCGTGTAGAATTGTCTTATAAACCTTTACAAAAATTGTTCAAATCATGGCCCTAGGGTCAAAATTTGCCCTACCCCAGGGGTCACTTTATTTTACATAGGCTTATATAGGGAAAACCTAGAAAAATCTTCTCATCAGAAACCACATGGCCTGGTGTTAAGATATTGGGTATGTAGTATTGTCTGGTGGATCTCTACTTAAGTTGTTCAAATCATGGCCCTTGGGTGAAAATTGGCCCTGCCCTAGGGGTCACTTGATTTTACATAGGAAAAATAGAAAAATCATCTCCTGAAATACTGCAAGGCTTAGAGCTTGGATATTTGGTATGTAGAATTGTCTTGTGAACTACTACAAAGTTGTTAAAATAATGACCTTATCAAAATTTGTTTTTAATCATGGCCCTGTGTCAAAATTGGTCCCACTTTAAGTATGTTCATATTATAAACCATTGAAAGCAATATTTTGGTTAAAATTTTGCATGCAAGATACTTTCATGCTTATATCTCAGTATCCAGGCATGTGATTAATTTGAAACATCTTAAATATGTTAGGGGTATCATATTATCAAGGAAGATAACACTTGATGGAATATATTACAAATTATGGCCCCCTTTAACTTAGAAATTTTGGTAGAATTTTTGCATGCAAGGAATTTCATGCTTATATTTCAGTAAATAGGCATGTGGTTGATCTGAAACTTCTTCAATCTGTTCATGGTATCATACTATAATGACAGATAGTTTTTTGACTGAATATAATGCAGATTAGGGCCACTTTTTGACTTAGACTTTTTTGGTTAAAGTTTTGTATACAAGCTACCACCCTGCTTATATCTCAGAAATTGTTTATGGTATAGACTAGAAAGTTTAGGAGTGTGTTCAGGGGCACCAGTAAACCAAGGAAGATAACTTCTGGACTGAATTTTATACAAATGGTTGCCCTTTTCTAACTTGGATACTTAGTTAAAATTTATCATGACTAGTGCTATTATGCTTATGTCTCAGTAACTATGCAAGGGATTGGTTTTAGACTTTATAAGCATATTTAGGGGTATCAGACTATCAACTTCAAGGTTTATCTTTTTTAACTGTCATTATATACAGGGCATGTGAAAGACAAGAATTGAAATAGATTTCATTTGATTTACCAACATTTTGAACAGTCGAGCGTGCTGTTCTCTGACAGCTCTTGTTGGCATTAACAGCACTAAACGGGAAAAATATTATGATACTATGATTTTGTTGAAATTGAAAAGAAGATGAACATGCAGATAATGATAAGGATCCAATGCACTCAAGACGTTAGAGGAGTCGACCGTGCTGTTCCCTGACAGCCCTTTTTTTTTACAATCACAGAATGTTGCAATATGGGACCATGTCTCTGTAAATGGGTATTGATGAACGTAATACATACAAATAGTAAAAAAAAAAAACTAATGCTTAGCTAATGATCTTTTGTGAACAACCTGCTTTAAAGATCATCAGAGCCTTTTTAATTTTACATCTCTGTTTACAGTTGGTCGAGGATCTCTGAGATGGTTCAGCTACACAAATGACCATAATGCCGTTTAAATCAGCTTGATTGGTTTAAAGATGGTACCATGCACTACTACCAGAATGGAACAGATGAGAGTGTGGCCTGCTCCAGTATGCACATGTAAGATTGTTCTTATTTATTATAACTACCATGTCAAACGAAAGACGTAAAAATTGGTACCAGATGCAACCTTTGCTGGCAATCAGCAAAATGGGTCTGCTATGGGAACTCGGAGACCTCAGTACTGGTTCTACCGAGAAACATTTCATCCGTGTATCGGTGCTTTACACCGGGCACGTAAAAGAACCAAGGGGTCTATTCGCTAAGAGCTAGGGTATCGCACCCGGACTCCCTTGTATCCGACTACTGTCTCTTCTGATGCTGTCTCTTCAGCAAAAATAAAGAAGTATGTCAAAATTACTTTAGTGTAGTTGTATTATTATAATTTTGGTCTTCATGTGTAGTTACTGAAATAGTCCAGCTCATCCCCTATTTCTTACTACTTATGAAGTTGGGCAAAATTTGTTTAAATGTAGTTATATTCCAATATGTTTGGGGTCTTCATATGTAGTTACTGAAATAGTCCAGCTCATCCCCTATTTCTTACTACTTATGAAGTTGGGCAAAATTTGTTTAAATGTAGTTATATTCCAATATGTTTGGGGTCTTCATACGTAGATACTGAAATAGTCCAGCTCATCCCCTATTTCTTACTACTTATGAAGTTGGGCAAAATTTGTTTAAATGTAGTTATATTCCAATATGTTTGGGTCTTCATACGTAGTTACTGAAATAGTCCAGCTCATCCCCTATTTCTTACTACTTATGAAGTTGGGCAAAATTTGTTTAATGTAGTTATATTCCAATTGTTTGGGGTCTTCATACGTAGTTACTGAAATAGTCCAGCTCTTTTTCTATTTTTTTTGTGTTTTTTTTTTGTTTAGTTTATTCTTTAACTGTTTTTTTTTCTCTTTTTTTTTTTTTCTAAAACTTTTTTTACTTTTTTTTTCTTTGACGGTTCTCCTTTTTGTTTTGGATGTTTTTCTTTTTTTATTAAAACCTTTTTTTTTTTTTTCATTGCCTTTTTTTTATATTTTGTTGTTGTTGTCTCATAATAATATATATTTTGTTTCCTCTTCAGCTTATTCATAGACCTGTCAATGTCTGTAAAAGTGGCACACAATAGTTCAGAAATAAAAGTTAAGAGTTCTCTGTGTTTGGGGTTCACAGATATCAATTTCGATTGATAACGTCCCCCAGTTTCTGGCTATTGTGTGTGTGTCAAAATGGGCCATGTGACGCGTCTGGTGTGGTGTGCTTTAGCATCCACCACTGGCTAGCCAGTTTCTGGCGAAAAAGGAACATCAGTCTCCCCTGCCAGTATATAGCCTCTCCATGGTCAAGCCCTATACAGTGCCTCCTTGTGGCGACACACGTCAACTGAGGACTTTGTGTCCTCAGGCTGAACTGTAGGGGACGATCTACAAGAACTATATGATAAACATTTAAGTCTATAAATTGTGGATATCACTTTTAAAGAGGTGTATGGCAAGATTTTAACACTATTTAAGATGTTTACAAAACATTTCAAACTACATCGCAAAGAAATTCGAATATAGAATTCAAGTGATGATAAAATGGTAAAAACAGTACTCTAAAACCATATTGAAAGCCCTATAAAATGGGACGGTCTAAAACGCTGAATGGATTTCGCTGATAACAAAGACATATAGGAAAATGCTGAAAAGGGTGCGAAAAACGCTGATAACATAGGTAAAGAAGGATTTATCGGACCGGGTAGACTTGGCTGAAGATGAAGTACAGACTGTTTTAATAAATAATATATTAAAGTATTTGATTGTTTTTGTTTATTTATTTGATAATTTTTGTCGTAGTAAAAAAAAAAAAGAAATGTATGTATGATAATGTGAACGGGAAAATTGAAAAATGCTGAAGAAGTTATGGTCAATTTTATTTATTTTTGCACATATAATTGGACGATAATTGTTTAGAAATAGTAAATCCAATGTTTTAAAAAATTACTATGAATGTACCTTTATGTTTTATGCTAATAAATATAAATACTCTTTACAATACCGATGTTGTTATGACAAACACAATTATGTCGTTTATTTGTTATATCATGATCAAAGGGTAAATTATTATTGGTAATCCATAATTAATAACTTAATGACACGCAGGTGCACTTACAAGTGTATCAATTAAGATGATCAGAAAAAACATACCGCTTTAATCAAATCAGTTTGGATTTTTCACCTTTCACACGAAATAACACTTTTAGGCATCATATTTAGCAAGTTTGACAAACAAATGAATGTTGAAGAGTATATAAAGATGGTAAGAAATTTTATCCTTAAAAAGCAAATATCGGGCTGTATGGTATGCTTGTGATTGATTTGTGATATTCTATTTGGATAATCGTGATATATTATTATACATACAAACACTGTGACAATGCCTCTTGTTATAGGACATAGCCAGGCAAAGTACCTATCTGACTATCTTAGTGATGAATATTCGATTTTTTTATATTCTGGATACAGGACTTCTCAGTTTCTAGAGGAGGATGTTATTTTTGAAGTGTGCCCGTTTTTTTCGGTAAGTAATTTTTTGGTCATCATGCCTTTGAAATATATTCTATATTCTCTTGACTTATTTATGTAGTTTAATATATATATAAATTATTATTTTTCCTGTATTACTCATCTTTCCTTTATCACTTCACGTACATGTAATAATGTCTCTAAGTCTTTGATAAATCTTCCCGAATAGAATATTCTAATTAATAGACGCTTTATAATGATAAACAAACATCTGTATTTATATTAATAAACTTAAAGCGAATGTAAGGTAATATGTGTATTGGTATTGGTAAAATATAAAATACATAATTCGTTAAGATAATTGCCATGAATTTTAATAGTTTTAATAGTTTTTGGTAGATCTATATAGTCGTATTGTATAAAACTGGTGAGAGGCAAAACAAAAATTAATATTACATATTTGGTAAAAACCCTCATGTCGTATTGATGCTCTGAATTAATGAAATACTTAAAAACTAGTTAACCGACTCTCGATAAATTTTTGCGTTTAATTTAAAGTGAAAATAAAGTAATGGTAAAAAGTTATAGTGAAAGAGAGTTTATGAATACGAAGACATAATTGCTGCATCTTAGGACTAATAATGTTATATTGTATGTGACTGAATATATTAAAATAAATGATTTGTAGAAGGTGATTATGTAACTTCTGATATTATAAACTGCATTAAAATTAAAAATCAATTATGTTTATTAAGTTAATAGAATATAAAATATTTGAGTTTAGTTGATGAGCTTCTGTCACAAGCTCCATGCTCTGTACATGTAACCTGTTTAACTGATAAGGATGTGTGGCATATTGGAGGTAATCATGTTAACGGTAGCAATACCCTGTGTACGTAGGCTGAAGCGTATCAGTAATTAATGCATATCCGTATATTACATAGTACACTGATGTGTGAATAGTATGCCCCTCCTCTGTAATGTTTTTCAATGCAATCCGATTGGATAACAAATTTGGGACTGATCACTTTCGACTTATCAGAAAAATGCAATTATGATGCATATTTTTTAAGAACAGAAGGGAGCTGAAATAGAGTTTTTTTGTTTAAATATAAAACAATGAAAAAACACGAAAAATTAAAAAAAACTTTATACTATTTATTTCAGGATATAATGATTCTGGTCGGGGCCAATGATGTTCTTTCAAAGCCTCCAGACGTCATTATCACAGACATTGTTAGACTGGTTGAGAGGATACAAAGCTGCTTTCCAAGGTTTGTTCCATTAAAGCCTGGCATTTATTGTGTTTAAACATATTTATTTTCGGAAACAAGTTCTTACCACTTATAATAATCCCTATCGACTGTTCCTTGGTTGGACCAGTACTTATATTAAAATAATATGACATATTTTTTACCTTATTTTGAATTAACAACCGTATGATGAATGAAACATTGACATTATATCATCATATTTTATTATTCTTTTAAAGTTAGCCTGTAAATGTGTTTCCTCTTTTTTTCAGTGCATCAATTTCTGTCTGTGAAATTTTACCCAGGGCGCAGAACGTCTTTCCTAGTTGCCAGAGAAATTACCGCTTCCTCGATCGCTGGAACGAAGATGCCGCGGCAGTAAACCAGGGCCTCCATTCTGTCACAAGTTCCATGCAGAGGCTGCAAGTGATAAGCCAGCCAGAATTCCACACTGAACTTGGTAATTTTGTATACCCCTTCTCTATCTATGTAACTGTATTATTTCTATATGAAAATTGATGTTAAAAAAAAAAAAGTTGAATATTCTAAACATGAACTTTTAATCATTAATTCAATTAAAATTTGAATAATAATTATTAATTTGGTATGATCTTTGTATACAATACATTTATGTTTAAACTTAATAATTCAGGACCACGGAGGAGCATGCTCAGCAGGGATGGGCTGCACCTGAGCATACATGGAACTGAATATCTGGCAAACCGACTGCGCAGTGTGGTGAGGGATCTGGGGCCGAAGGTATTCAAGGAAACCATGCCCGTCCCGGCTGAGGCACGGCTGAGCTACAGCTACCAGTTTATGGTCCAAGATTGTATCGGGAGGTTGTAACGTAAGCAGTGCAGCGGCCAGTCGGTCTGAAGAAAACACCAAGACAACCTACAGGCTACAAACCCAGTAAGACGAAAACAGACATGTAAACGACAACGAAATAAGGTTCAAGCCCGGACTAGACGAACCCCTAAGGAGTAAATATACAAGACGCACACTCGACATCGTAGACAAGATCCGTCTCTGACTACGGTATTAACAGTAACCGGTACTCGTTATTGTCTACTACTCAGCAACAGACGGACGAAATGCCAGACCCAGGTGTTCAACCTCAGAAGGAGAGCCAGAAGCAGAGACGTATTAAGAAACAACACAGAACTGAGACTCGAAGAAAGACAGACAACCCTCTCTTGATTGAAACAAGTGTTCCTTCCTTATATGCAAGGAAATGATATGACTGAAATTGTACGTGGCTTTTGCGGTGAAAGCAATTTGGAACTTTCTAATAGATTTAAAGACTATAGAAGAGACCCAGATACGATAGTTTTGCCAAACAAGAGGGCCATGATGGCCCTGGATCGCTCACCTGGTATCATTAGGCTATGTAAAATCAAGTGACCCCTGGGACAGAGCCAATTTTGACCCCAAGGTCATGATTTGAACAATCTTGGTAGAGAGTCATAAGATCATGCTACATACCAAATATCTGAACTCCAGGTCATGTGGTTTCTGAGAAGAAGATTTTTCAAGTTTTTTTCCTATATTAGCCTATGTTAAATCAAGTGACCCCTGGGGTGGGGCCAATTTTGACCCCATGGTCATGATTTGAACAATCTTGGTAAAGAGTCATAAGATCATGCTACATACCAAATATCTAAACTCCCAAGTCTTGTGGTTTCTGAGAAGAAGATTTTTCAAGTTTTTTTCCTATATTAGCCAATGTTAAATCAAGTGACACCTGGGACGGGGCCAATTTTGACCCCAGGGTCATAATTTGAACAATCTTGGTAGAGATTCATAAGATCATGCTATATACCAAAAATAACGCCAGTGGTTTTGGAGAAGAAGTTTTTTTTCAATTTTCACTATAGACATATAAGGAAAACTAGCCCCGCCCCTGGCGGCCATGTTTTTTTATGGATCCAAATAATTTGAACAGTCTTGATAGACATTTAATCAAGGAACATCTGTGCCAAAACAATTTGAAATCAAGCCAGTAGTTTTGGATAAGAAGATTTTTTAGTTTTCACTATAGACATATAAGGAAAACTAGCCCCGCCCCTGGCGGCCACGTTTTTTTATGGATCCAAATAATTTGAACAATCT